>JARQOC010000006.1:77131605-77192437 GCA_033576535.1 Allobates femoralis | reverse complement strand
CTTAGGAGGTGTTTTGGAAATGACAGGATTCCTTTAACGAAACATAAAAATGAAGCCGCACTTGTCCTCCGGGTTTACTTACTTTATTTAATCAAACGGACATCAGGTTTTTACAGCGGGGGTTGCTGGTGGGAGAATGGGAGATTCCAAATACAACAGCCGTTTCGCGCCACCTAGTGGTGCTTCAAAGGATAACAATCCCAGGGTGGAATAATGAGAGCAAGACGATGTTTTAAAGGCATTCATTGCTTTCTGCAAAATCACACATTTACATACAGCAAGAATACTATGCCTTTAAATAATTTGGGTTAGCCCATATAATGATGTTGTATGTTTGGAAGCTTCTAATATTGTCAACATATACGTTAATTAGAGACACACCTGTGGATGTATTTTAATACACACCTAAAACATACTGCTATGTGTAACATTATCATAAAGTTTAAATAATATTAGCCAAGATATCGGGAAGAGAATTATGGACTTGCACAAAGTCTGGGTCATCCTTGAATGCAATTTACAGATCCCTCAAGGTGTCTCGTTCATCTGTACAATGATACGCAAATACAAACAAGATGGAAATGTGCAACATGCTTTGGTCCGACAAGTGCACGTCAACCAAAGGACAACAGCAAAAGACCTTGTGAAGATGATGGTAGAAGCTGGTAAATTGTGTCATTATCTACAATGAAACAAGTACTGTATCAACATGGGCTGAAAGGTCATTCTGCTAGGAAGCAGTCATTACTCAAATGAAACATAAAAGAAAAGCCAGATAAATTTTTGCAAATGCACACTGGAACAAAAACCTACATTTTTGGAGACGTACTGCGGTCTGACAAAACTAAAATTAATCTGTTTGGCCATAATGACCATCGTTAAGTTTGGTGGAAAAAGGGAGAAGCTTGGAAACCTAAGAACACCATCCCAACTGTGAAACATGGGGGTGGCAGCATCATGTTGTGGTATTGTTTTGCTGCAGAAGGGAATGTGAACTTCACCAAATAGATGGCATCATGAGGAAAGAAGATTATGTGGTAATACTGAAACATCATCTTAAGACATCAGACAGGAAGTTAGAGCTAGGGTGGAATTGGGTCTTCCAAATGAACAATGACCCAAAGCATACTACCAAGCTGGTTACAAAGTGGCTTAAGGATAACAAAGTCAATGTTGTTGAGTGGACATCACAACAAAGCCCTGATCTCAATCCTATTTAAAATTTACGGGCAAAGCTGACGAGGCCGGTGAGAGCAAGACGACCTACAAACATGGTTCAGTTAGACCAGTTCTGTCAGGAAGAATGGGTTCAAATTCCTACCAACTATTGTGAGAAGCTTGTGGAAGGATATCCAAAATGCTTGGCCCAAGTTATACAATTTAAGGGCAATGGTTCCAAATACTAATGAAATACATGTAAACTTGTGACTTAGCGAAAAGGAAAAAAAAAAAAAAAAAGCCTTAAAAACAAACAAACATTCTCTTTCATTATTCTAGTTATGGCAATTCTAATTGACCGAAAAACAGGAAAGGTTTATTCCGACTGTCATGCCAGACAGTAAGAAAAACATACGTGTGTGCGGGGGATACATGAGTGGTTTATCATGGCTTTGATGACCCCGGTGATACAGCATCTTTCCATGAGAGCAGCCACTTACTTTGTAATAGATATGAGAAGAATGCTTGGCACACGGAGTAAATAGGTGCAGGATGATGCAAGAACGACAGTGCCCTTCATTATAATCCAAGGAAATACTGCAGACATTAGTGGAAGGGGAATAGTGACCGGGCACTTTTAGGTGAAATGCAAAAGGTGAACAACCCGTCCCGTTCTTTAGAGCCATTTTTGTTAAATATTGCACTTTTGTTTTACTTTCTTCGCTTCTTCCAAGAGTGATAGCCATTTTTGTTTTTTCCTTCATGTAAGGGCTTGTCTGCTGTGTGACGGAGTTGAAGTTCTGAATAACACAATCCATTTTAAGATAAACACAAACAAAAAAAAAAAAACACGAGCATTTGGGGATTTGGGTTGAGATTGAAATAAAACACAACAACTATCATTTTGTTTTTTTGCCATTTAACATGCAGTAAAAATGACCTGGCAACAAAATTCTTCAGATCCATAAAAAGGTAATACCAGACAAATTTTTTCTTACATATACTTCATTGATTTTTAACCCCTTCATGGCCAAGGGCATGTATCTATCTATCTGTATAATATGCACTTAGCCATGTCCGTCCCTCTGATATGAGCTCACACGCTGAGCTCACATCATCCCCACACGTCAGCTGATCTGATCAGCTGAGATATGTAATTAACTACACAGACTGTATGGGAAGTCCCATGATGCGATCACGGACCTCGATGTGCTACCTTGACAACCTGGGGGGTCCTGCAAGCATTTCCTATTAAAAAAAAAAATACACGTTTGGTATCACCGCATTCAGAAATGCCTGATCTATAAAAATATAAAATCAATTAATCAGATCTGTAAACCGCGTAATGAAAAAAAGTCCAGACGCCAAAATGACCTTTTTTTGGTCGGCGCAACATTGCAATAAAATGCAGTAACGGACGATCAAAACAGCGCATCTACCCAAATATGGTATCATTAGAAACCTCAGCTCAAGACGCCAAAAATAAGTCATCACACAGACCCAGATCCCAAAACATGAGAACGCTACAGGTCGCGGAAAATGGCGCACAAGTGCAATTCTTTTGCTATAAAAATTTCTGAATTTGTCACCACTTCGATAACCGTAAAAGTATAAATGTGGTATCTCTGAACTCATATCCACCCGAGGCATCATACCGACATGTCAGTTTTATCATATAGTGAACACGCTGAATAAAAAACCCAAAAAACAAATGTGTAATTGCACTTTTTTTAAAAATTTCACCACAGTTGGAATTTGTTTCCATTTTCCTGTACACTATATAGTAAAATAAATTATGTCATTCAAAAGCTCAACTTGTCCCACAAAAAAAAGAGCCCTCATATGCCTATATTGACGGAAAGATAAAAAATATATGGCTCTTGGAAGAAGGGGAGGGAAAAAGCAAAAAAACTGAAAATTGCCTGGGGGTAAAAGGGGTTAATATTAATTGTATCCCTTAATATTGTGCAGGATTGGCTATGTTGACACACCCCTACTATAAAGAGTATGAGCCCACAAACAATCCCCCTATATACCGTAGGAATATGAACCCCCACACAGTTGCCCTTATATATAGTACGTGTCCCCACATAATCCTCTATATACAGTAAAAGCCACCACATAATCTATGTATATATAGTGTGAGCCCTCATAGAGCCTCTCTATATAAAGGATGAGCCCTCACATAGCCCCCTACATACAGGGACAAATCACACACACATCCCATGGTGCTCTGCCCCCATGCTCTGATTCTCTCAGTCGCACACACACAGATTGGTGGAAGAAGGAGCAAGTGGCCCTGTCCTCCACCAAAGTATTCACCACTAACTGCATGATAGCGGTGATATTGAGGCGGTGGGCGAGGGTATGATGCGGTCCACAGGTAACTGTATTCAGGCCTTCAACTGTCTTTGTTCACGAGCTGCACTGAAACAGCCAGAGGGCTGGATATGCCCTCACAAAGTCCTGGTCTACTTAAATGCAGCTGTAAATGAATGATTAAACCAGCAGCAATCAGAGCAGGATAAAGGATAAGTAGACTTTTTAGTCAAGTGGGTATTGAGACCTTAACTGATGTTTCAATCCAAGGGGTAGAAGTGCTTGAAGAAGTGAGCGGTGGAAGGTTTGGGGATCCAAACGCGCTGTGCTCACACTTCACTTGACATTTGCCATTCGAAAATAACAGATTTAAAACTGGACTTGATTTTACAGAAATACAGATTACGCCAAATGTAATGGAATTCTTTTTACACACAAAGCTACAGCTGTCACCGACTGGTTATACAACAACCCAGTGACCATCAGGACATGCAACATCTTGATGTATGCAATAGTGAGAGGCCATCATTTACACATTTCGTCCACCTCTACAGCAACAGTATATTTCCTCTTAAAAGGGTACTTGTATTTGAATTTTATTTTCTTCATGTAAATGATTGCATAGGAGTCTAGAGGACGGCTCTAGTCAGAAAGTCACAGCAATTTACATAGGACGGTCCGCTGGACTCCTAAGCCTAAAGTGAGCATGGAGTTAAAGGAGTAAAATATGATTTACATACTGAATTTTTTCCCACGAAACAATTGTATTTAGCTTGGCTTCTTCTCTATACCATGCGGTCCACAAATGGAACGTAATGTACAATGTGCGGCTCCCTTTAAAGCTAGTTTGGGATGGCAAAAATACAATCTAGCTTCTATTGGTGACTGTAGTATTTTTATCTTCCCTTTCAATTTTTTATTATTAAATCAATCTCTGATCAAAACTTAAAACAATAATATCCCTTTCAACAGAAACCAGTAAGTGGAGGTGTGGGGAGTACATTGATGGCGTACGAAAGCCACCATACCTGTTACACCTGCTCGTGACATGGAAGGGATCACAAGTCAGCAGTGAATTTTTACCTATGACTAATAAGTTATAAGTCTACAGGATCTTATTTGTCAGACAAAGAAAATCACTGGAGGCCACTTTTTCACCTTCCTCCATGACACAGGCAGGCACGTGAGAACTGAAGGAAAACAGACATCAAATGCCAGCTTCTAAAGGCACAAGTGACAAACAATGAGTGACGAAAGATGGTGGGGTTCCCAATATTCATATCTGAAAGATTTTGGTTTTGAGTCAAGTTCAAATGGTTTAGACGACTGGTAAAAAAAAATATATATATTATTGAAAAAATTGCTACTCATAGAAGCCTCTCAGCTCCAGTTCTGACATCTATTACATCCCTGCTGATCTAGAATCCTTGGATACATCTTGAGACACCAATAATGGCAGAAAATGCCACCTTGACCCATCATGGCTGAGCCAAGACATCGCTGTGGCCAGTGATTTGGTGAGCAGCACCAGGCAGTAAAGTCCAGTATGGACTGGGCATACAGGGGCCAATGGCCCCAAAACCCTTCACCTGCAAGACAGTGGCGTAGCAACTGTTTGTGGCGCCCGGGGTGGTCGAAAAATTTGCCGCCCCCTTGGTCGTTGATAATCCAGGGGTCAGGGCGGGTACCGCTAGTGGGTTAGGAGCCACTTAAGTGTACCTGTTAACCAGGGTCAAATTCAATGGTGATCAGCTGCTGTAGGATGCGCGCTTGCGGCCTCCGGGATCCGGAACGCCCGCTGGCGCTTAGTTATGATGTCATGCCGTAATGCCGTAAAATGCGGGCAGCGACATCACCACGGGTTCTATCACCGATCACCAGTGTCCCTATTATAGTCATCATATTGTTATCTGGAACAACAATGTTAACAATTCCCCAATAGAACACGCTGGAATATACAGTATATACCGCGTTTCCCCGAAAGTAAGACCCTGTCTTACATTTTTTTGGGGGCCAAAAGTGGCCCCCTGTCTTACTTTCGGGGGGGGGGGGAAATCTTATATTGGCACCCCCAGCCTACTCACATACACACACACACACCGTATATACTCATGCATAAGCCGAGGGTGTGGTATACAGCCCAGCAGTGTGGTACACAGGGTATACAGCCCCAGCAGTGTGATACACAGGGTATACAGGCCCCAGCAGTGTGATACACAGGGTATACAGGCCCCAGCAGTGTGGTACACAGGGCATACAGGCCCCAGCAGTGTGGATACAGCCCAGCAGTGTGGTACACAGGGTATACAGCCCCAGCAGTGTGGTACACAGGGCATACAGGCCCCAGCAGTGTGGTACACAGGGCATACAGGCCCCAGCAGTGTGGTACACAGGGCATACAGGCCCCAGCAGTGTGGTACACAGGGCATACAGGCCCCAGCAGTGTGGTACACAGGGCATACAGGCCCCAGCAGTGTGGTACACAGGGCATACAGGCCCCAGCAGTGTGGTACACAGGGCATACAGGCCCCAGCAGTGTGGTACACAGGGTATACAGGCCCCAGCAGTGTGGTACACAGGGTATACAGGCCCCAGCAGTGTGGTACACAGGGTATACAGGCCCCAGCAGTGTGGTACACAGGGCATACAGGCCCCAGCAGTGTGGTACACAAGGCATACAGGCCCCAGCAGTGTGGTACACAGGGTATACAGGCCCCAGCAGTGTGGTACACAGGGTATACAGGCCCCAGCAGTGTGGTACACAGGGTATACAGGCCCCAGCAGTGTGGTACACAGGGTATACAGGCCCCAGCAGTGTGGATACAGCCCAGCAGTGTGGTACACAGGGTATACAGGCCCCAGCAGTGTGGTACACGGGGTATACAGGCCCCAGCAGTGTGGTACACGGGGTATACAGGCCCCAGCAGTGTGGTACACGGGGTATACAGGCCCCAGCAGTGTGGTACACGGGGTATACAGGCCCCAGCAGTGTGGCACACAGGGTATACAGGCCCCAGCAGTGTGGATACAGCCCAGGAGTGTGGATACAGCCCAGCAGTGTGGCATACAGGGCCCCCTCCCCTTTGCTGCTGCCGCCGCTGCTGCTCACATCTTACCCTCCAGGGTCTTCTTGCAGTAGCCAGCGCGTGGGTCCTCCGTTCCCGTCTTCAGCTGTCTCCCGGATCATGTGACCCGTCGCAGCGCATGACGTCATCGTTAGTGCGACCGGCCGGTCACATGATCCGGGAGACAGCTGAAGACGGGAACGGAGGACCGACGCACTGGCTACTGCAAGAAGACCCTGGAGGGTAAGATGGGAGCAGCAGCAGGGCCTTACATTAGCCCCCCCCCGGTTGTAAGGCCTTATATTCGGGGGAGGCCTTACATTAGCAGGCCCCCCCTTTACCCCTAGGCGGCCTTACAATCGGGGGGGGGCTTACTTTCGGGGAAACACGATAGCACCAAAGATCAAAGAATGGAATAAATCAAACACTGAATACAAAACGATCTAACTGTAAATTAATGAGAATAAACAGTAAGGAAACATTGCACACAGAGGAACATAGTAATATACAGGTCATCACCTAGTACAGAGATCAGAGGATGGCAATATAGAGGTGTACACTTAGTACACGGCTCGCGCGCACACACACACACACACACACACACACACACACACACACACACACAGAGGCACCGGCTCACACACACAGAGGCACCGGCTCACACACACAGAGGCACCGGCTCACACACACAGAGGCACTGGCTCACACACACAAACACACACACACAGAGGCACGGCTATCACACACAGAGGCACCGGCTCACACACACAAACACACACACAGAGGCACCGGCTCACACACACAGAGGCACCGGCTCACACACACAGAGGCACCGGCTCACACACACAGAGGCACCGGCTCACACACACAGAGGCACCGGCTCACACACACAGAGGCACTGGCTCACACACACAGAGGCACTGGCTCACACACACAGAGGCACTGGCTCACACACACAAACACACACACAGAGGCACGGCTATCACACACACACAGAGGCACCGGCTCACACACACAAACACACACACAGAGGCACCGGCTCACACACACAAACACAAACACAGAGGCACGGCTATCACACACAAACACACACACAGAGGCACGGCTATCACACACACTCAACTCACACATACATTCTACAGATTCCTCACTCAGGTATCACAAACCTCTGTGCTGCAGGACTTGTTCACATGGGCAGCTTCACCTGCTCACAGCAGCTGGGTCCCACTCCCCACCCCTCCCCCACTCACTACAAAGCAGGAGATCAGTTACCTTGTGACCCAGAGCTGCTCCTCCTAGGTGTCCTCCTCCAGCTGGCTCTCACTGCTTCCCTTCATTCTGTCCACTGGCCAGTCAGCACCCCCTCTCTCCTCTCATCTTCAAGCTCTTCCCTCCGCTCTCCTCGCAGCTCCCCTCACCTCCTCCAGTCTCCCCCAGCATGTGTCCTGTGCTCTGCACGGCGGGGCACTCACTGATGACATCACCTCCCTCTCCGTGCAGAGCAGAGCTGCAGGGGGCGGGAGATTTGAAAGCAGCCAGCAGCCGGCGTGCTGCACTGCTTCAGTTCAGTATATAGCGCGTGACGGCGGCCGCGGATCCTATGGCAGTAGCTGCCACATTGCCGCCCCCACACGTGCCGCCGGGGGCGGACCGCCCCCCCCAAGCTACGCCACTGCTGCAAGAGTTGATGAGGCACTAAGCTAAACCAGGTCATGTAAAACAGGAAAAAGAAGGCTAAAAAGGGTACATCCTCCCAAAATATGAAGGTATTCACTATCCTGAAGACAAGGCTTAGCAAAAAATATTTCCAGGCCTCCAGATCCTGAATCTCAGGGGTTCCAGTGGATAGACCCCCCAGCAATCAGTAAGTCATCCTCTGTAATGTGGATAGGAAATAGCATAATATTTTGGAAAGATATTTTAACGTTTATTCATACCTCAATACAGTACCCCCCTCATATATGGTATTAGTATAGTATAGTACGGCAGTTCTTGAATAAGGCCAAACTGGACGACCAGACACAGCGACAGGGACAAGAATGGCACGAGGGCTGATTCACTATAAACACTTGGACAAGGAGGGCATGGCATCACTGCAGTAAGAGAGCTGCTTTACTATAAACACGTGGACAAGGAGGGCATGGTGTCACTGCAGTAAGAGAGCTGCTTTACTATAAACACGTGGACAAGGAGGGCATGGTGTCACTGCAGTAAAAGAGCCGCTTTACTATAAACACGTGGACATGGAGGGCATGGCCTCACTGCAGTAAAAGAGCCGCTTTACTATAGACACGTGGACAAGGAGGGCACGGCATCACTGCAGTAAAAAAGCCGCTTTGCTCCAGACACAGCCACAGGGACATGGAGGGCATGGTGTCACTGCAGTAAAAGAGCCGCTTTACTATAGACACGTGGAAAAGGAGGGCACGGTGTCACATACTCCAGTAAAAGGGCTGCATCTCTCCAGACACAGAAACAAGGACAAGGAGGGCACTGTGTCATCTACTGTAGTAAAAGGGCCATATCACTTCAGACACAGCCACGGGGGACAAAGAGGGCACAGTGTCACTTACTGCTGTAAAAGGGCCCCATCACTCTGCGCAGTCCATGCCCTCATGGCTGAGTCTGGAGTAAAAAAGCCCATTTACTGCAGAAGGTGACACAGTGCCCTCCATGTCCCTGTGGCTGTGTCTGGAGAGATACAACCCTTTTACTGCAGTAAGTGACACCATGCCCTCTTTGCCACAGTTATTGTGTTTCAAGTGTTGCAGCCCTTTTACTGCAGTGACACCGTGCCCTGCATGTCCCCATGGCTGTCTGTAGTGATGGGGCTCTTGTACTGCAGTGAAACCGTGCCCTATTTGTCCCTGTGGCTGTGTTTAGAGTGATGCAGCCCTTTTACTGCAGTATGTGTTACCATGCCCTTCATGTTAAGTGGCTCTGTCTGGAGTGATGCACCCACTTTTACTGCAATGACACCAGACACAGCCATGGGGACATTGAGTGCATGGTGTAACTGAAGTAAAAGGGCCGCATCACTACAGACACAGCCACAGGGACACAGAGAGCACGATGACACATACTGCAGTAAAAGGGCCGCATCACCCCAGCTGCAGTAGCAGCATCTATTATCTGAAATTCAGTGGGGTCACGTAATATAGACCCTCAAAGATCACACATCTGTCACCAGTCAGGTTAAAGTAGAAAATACATGAGGATGATTCAGCAGAGGCGTCACATATCCATTTTGCAAAACACATTCTTTATTGTCAAGTAAGACATACACAAAAGATTACCCACATCACCAGCCAAATGATACATTCCAGCATATGGTAATTAAAAGCACGAGCCACTTAAATATATGGGATAATTAATTACTATAGAACAGAGACACCCTGTTACTTGGCTTCTTGGTATATTTCAGAGTTTTTCTCATTACTAAAGAACCTGTCAGTTCAGTCTAGCACATGTATGCCGTTCTTCTAGTCTAGAGTATGGAACTGGATAATAAGATGTGTAATACCTCAGCTGACACGTCCATAGCACAAGAAACAAGACTAAGACAGAAACCATTGCAAAAGATAGGGGTTGCCCAAAATTACAATAAAAAAAAAAAAAAAAAAAAAAAAGGAGGATAGCCCTTATATCCCCCAGGACCCGCCCCACTCTTCTGTTAAGAGTATGACGTCCTGATTAGTCTAGGCCAACACAATTCATTAGATGCAGTTAGATATCACAACACAACTTGAATCATGTCGTCCACTCAGTTACTGTCAAGGGTATAGAGGTGGTAGAGCGCTTTTTAGGTCAGAGACACACTGAGCGAGATGCATGCGAGAATCTCATGAGTTTCTCATGTCTCACCTGGCATGGCCGCCAGCTGTCCGGACAGGAGCATGGAGATGCATAGCAACATATGCAGCTGACACGCTCCTGACCAGAAAGGCAGCGGCCGTGTCTGGGTGAGGCATGAGAGACTCATGAGATTATCTCGCATGCATCTTGCTCAGCGTGTCTTTGACCTTACAAGAATTATACAGGTGAAAAACATCAGATTTTCATCGGAAGTACAACCATTCAGAAATGAGTTTTCATCCCAGACACCACCATACACATGAAGGTTCAATTTGGCTGGATGAGCACGGCATTTACATGGGAGGAAGGGGGGGTACAGACTTTATTTTGGTGCAAGATACTTTTCGGGTCACCTATTTTTGAGAAGGCTATAAATTGTGGCGATTTAGAAAGAAGAATGTCTGGTCACAGTTTAATTCACATATCCAAAAAATTAGGCTGCCCCAGGGATACTTTACCACCTGGTTTATCATAAAGCAGGACCCATCGGACATCTGTCACCAGCAGATGTTAAGCACATCATATTCTAATTAATGGATCACTTTCTCAACCAGGGTGCATCTGTGTCTCTCCAAACCAGATGTCATACTGGGCTGAAGGATATGCTGGGACCACTCCTGTAAGCCCCATAATGGACAAAATTACTGGGACATAGCTCAAAGACGGTAAAATATGAAAGCTTATTCCCAAGACTGTTACCTCCTGCCCATAGAATAGGTGGACAGGATGTCTGGGGGGGTATTGCCTCTGGGACATCTAGAAACCCAAGAACAGGGCTCTGGAAGCCGGGAGTTAGGCTCTGTAGAGCCCCATCCTAAATGAGGAGGAAGAGCACATCATTGTCCATT
The DNA here is from genome assembly GCA_033576535.1 of Allobates femoralis. NCBI lineage: Eukaryota > Metazoa > Chordata > Amphibia > Anura > Aromobatidae > Allobates > Allobates femoralis. The sequence continues at coordinate 77,181,192 of JARQOC010000006.1, read as the reverse complement.
GGACTACTGGGGGAAGCAGAGTACAGCGCTCAGGTTTTTCCAGCCATCCTAAAGTGGAATATAAGCATTCACTCCTCCCCCAACTCCTCTATACATTAGGCGGCCGTGAGGGGGTATCAGCAATCGGAACCCCAGTGATCAGTAAATTGTACCCTATCCAATTGATAGTGCATAGTGGCTAACATGGGGGGGGAGGGGGAAACCTCTTTAAATATTCTATGGCCAGTTAAAAAAGTTAAAGGAAAGTCAAGTAGTCAGAAACGAATAAAAGGAAAAAACACATCATCAAAATAAAAAAAACTATTTTTGTAATGGCAGAATTCTTTTTTACATGTAAATATAGTACAGACCAACACCCCAATAATAAATGACTATGTTGTCAGTCTGCCTGGGGCAAATTAATTCTAGATTTGCTGAGAGCTACAAACACAAAACACAAAGCATCTGAAGCGAATAGATACTAGACAAGCAGATCAACACTCAATTCAAGTCACATTTCAGTTTCCTATTAATATCAGTAGTATCTACTGCTCAGAAACTAAAGTCCTAACTAGAAAAACGGGTTTGGAATATAAAAGCAGGAAAAACAAGAATTCTGAAGAATATTTTCACTTACACAGAATGAGAACAGCCATAAGATATCAATGATGCCAGTCATGTATTTCAGGAGTCAGTCAATACAGTTATCTCATTGTCAAAATATCAGACCAAAAACATCCTCAAGAACCCTTGTGGTAGGATCTTGAGAAGAATATTTGTTACATGTAAAGCTGTAATTGTTAGGACCTGATCTGTCAATAAGATGGAATGGTTAGAGAAAAATACGATTTTAGGACACGATACCTGTGAGCTGCATCAAGATCCCTGCAGTCCACATACATGGACGGTGGCTGGAACAGCTCCATAGTGGACGATCCAAATATGAAAGACTCAATTATTGTCCTGTCTCCTTAGCTGGACTGATGGCACTTGAATGGGGATAGATGTGATGACATCAAGCTATACAAATCCTTTCCATACAGTTATGACTGATATCCATGACTGACAAACTATACATTTTAAAGGCCTAAGATGAGGGTGGAGCGATTCAGCCTATTATTAATAGGTCGGTATTACTCACGTACCGTGTGTGTGTTGTTGTTTATGTCACTCCAGGCACACACTCGAAGGATAGCAAGATTTTATTATTGAGTGACATAGGGACACAAAAATCTACCTGACGTTGAAAGCTACATGACCAGGTAATTAGAGAAATGCCCACTCTGACCTGTGTAAATAAATGAATTGTATGAAATATGGCTGCCATTGCACTAGGATACTGCATAGATGGCAAATGCCATATACATCAGAAGTACCCTCTCCAGCCAAAAGGGCATGACTGTAGAAAAGCCAAACAAAAAAAAACAATATCCTTGCATGATATCCACATACAAATGTATTGCAACTCCGGATGTTTCACAAATAAGTATGGTATTTCATTCATAGACTAAAAGCTGCCACAACTCCTAGACATACCGTATACAGTTACAGTTAGGGCCAGAAATATTTGGACAGTGACACAATTTTCGCGAGTTGGGCTCTGCATGCCACCACATTGGATTTGAAATGAAACCTCTACAACAGAATTCAAGTGCAGATTGTAACGTTTAATTTGAAAGGTTGAACAAAAATATCTGATAGAAAATGTAGGAATTGTACACATTTCTTTACAAACACTCCACATTTTAGGAGGTCAAAAGTAATTGGACAAATAAACATAACCCAAACAAAATATTTTGTTGCGAATCCTTTGGAGGCAATCACTGCCTTAAGTCTGGAACCCATGGACATCACCAAACGCTGGGTTTCCTCCTTCTTAATGCTTTGCCAGGCCTTTACAGCCGCAGCCTTCAGGTCTTGCTTGTTTGTGGGTCTTTCCGTCTTAAGTCTGGATTTGAGCAAGTGAAATGCATGCTCAATTGGGTTAAGATCTGGTGATTGACTTGGCCATTGCAGAATGTTCCACTTTTTTGCACTCATGAACTCCTGGGTAGCTTCGGCTGTATGCTTGGGGTCATTGTCCATCTGTACTATGAAGCGCCGTCCAATCAACTTTGCAGCATTTGGCTCAATCTGGGCTTAAAGTATATCCCGATACACTTCAGAATTCATCCGGCTACTCTTGTCTGCTGTTATGTCATCAATAAACACAAGTGACCCAGTGCCATTGAAAGCCATGCATGCCCATGCCATCACGTTGCCTCCACCATGTTTTACAGAGGATGTGGTGTGCCTTGGATCATGTGCCGTTCCCTTTCTTCTCCAAACTTTTTTCTTCCCATCATTCTGGTACAGGTTGATCTTTGTCTCATCTGTCCATAGAATACTTTTCCAGAACTGAGCTGGCTTCTTGAGGTGTTTTTCAGCAAATTTAACTCTGGCCTGTCTATTTTTGGAATTGATGAATGGTTTGCATCTAGATGTGAACCCTTTGTATTTACTGTCATGGAGTCTTCTCTTTACTGTTGACTTAGAGACAGATACACCTACTTCACTGAGAGTGTTCTGGACTTCAGTTGATGTTGTGAACGGGTTCTTCTTCACCAAATAAAGTATGCGGCGATCATCCACCACTGTTGTCCTCCGTGGACGCCCAGGCCTTTTACAGTTCCCAAGCTCACCAGTCAATTCCTTTTTTCTCAGAATGTACCCAACTGTTGATTTTGCTACTCCAAGCATGTCTGCTATCTCTCCGATGGATTTTTTCTTTTTTTTCAGCCTCAGGATGTTCTGCTTCACCTCAATTGAGAGTTCCTTTGACCGCATGTTGTCTGGTCACAGCAACAGCTTCCAAATGCAAAACCACACACCTGGAATCCACCCCTGACCTTTTAACTACTTCATTGATTACAGGTTAACGAGGGAGACGCCTTCAGATTTAATTGCAGCCCTTATGGTGGGTTTACACACACCAATCATTGTATCCAATATCTGAACAGATCTCTGGTTGCAGTGAAATCATGGACACATAGTTCCATTTTGTGGCTGTGTACAACATGGAGCAATCTGTCCATGATTTCACTGCAACCAGAGATTGGTTCAGATATTGGATACAATGATTGGTGTGTGTAAACCCACCATTAGAGTCCATTGTCCAATTACTTTTGGTCCCTTGAAAAAGAGGAGGCTATGCATTACAGAGCTATAATTCCTAAACCCTTTCTCCGATTTGGATGTGGAAACTCTCATATTGCAGCTGGGAGTGTGCACTTTCAGCCCATATTATATATATAATTGTATTTCTGAACATGTTTTTGTAAACAGCTAAAATAACAAAACTTGTGTCACTGTCCAAATATTTCTGGCCTAACTGTAAATATCCACACATACTGAGACCGGATCTACCATGTAGGCCTAACTCAGGGAGCAACTCTGTTTAAATTAGCAACATAGGAGAGAAGAGGATAAGCTCAGTTTTATGCAAATAAAAAAAAGGTTTTATTTCCCTTTTAAGGCTGCCTTCACACTTGCGTTTGTGTCTGCATGCAGAGGGCATGCAGACGCAAACGCAGGCAAAAGCAGCCCATAATAATGTGAACGCAGCAGAGAATCTCCCCATGCGTTCACATTACTATGGTGCCCCGGCAGCCAATCAGCTGTCTCTGGGGCGGCCAGGAGGAGGAGATCAGCGGCAGAGATCTCCTCCTCCCGACACAGCTGATCTCCCGCCGATGTCAGCGGGGAGATACAGCTGATCTGACAGCTGTTTAAACCTCCCGCACTGACACCGAATAGGGTGATATCAGCGTGGGAGATAAGAAACAGCTGATCGCTGCTTCAAATCTCCCGTGCCGACATCACCTATTCGGTGTCAGCGTAGGGGATTTAAACAGCTGTCAGATCAGCTGCGTCTCCCCGCTGACACCGGTGGGAGATCAGCTGTGGCTCTGCATGATCTCCCGGCGGCCACCGGGAGAGATTTCAATGAGATCCGCAGCGTTCTGCTGCGGTGTCATGCAGAGGACACTGCGGATCCATTGAGATCAATGCATTTTTTGTGCCCGCGGACGCACAAAAAAAGCTGCATGCTGCGTTTGGAATGTGGTCAGAGGGCGCAAAAATTATGCGCATCCGAACGCAAATGCAGCCAAGCGCAGCCATACGCAGGCACATGCGTTCCCATGTTATTAAACATAGGAACGCATGTGCGCAAGCGTTCGGTTGCGTTTGGTACGCTGCGCTCCAAACGCAAATGTGAAGGCAGCCTAAGAGAGGCACACAATGAGAGGCAGTGACCAGCACAAGGCACAGATGGTCACAATGGGACAGTATTGTTATAAAGTAAACAGTTCTTCACATTTCCAGTTATTAAATGTACAGGCTGATTGGTGTAACCATACAAAAAGTGCATCGTACAACATGATATAATTCCATATAATAAGTGCATAGTAAGGTTCAGACAATCAATGCCACATTAGCCTACTGGGAGTAAACAGTTACAACAATAACAGAACAATGCACCAGTAAAAATTACCCATTTAAACCTAGGTGCACCAAGAGCCAGGCACTTGGAGGAGAGTGTGTCTCCGTGACCACCCCAACGTACGTTTCGTGACCTTGTGTGTCACAATGGTCACTTCATCAGGGGAAGATTGCCATGGGTGCTGCCCACCTTTATGCGGTGCCATTACCACCTGCGGCGTCTCCTGGCCAGAAATGACGCCTTGCGCGTCACCGGAAACAGTCACTGTCCCCCAGCTGGCGTCATCTCCAGTCACGCATGCGCGGCCGCCGCAACGCGTCTCCTAGGCGACCGCGCATGCGTGAGAGATCTGTGACGCCGACAAGGGAAACGGCGCTGCTCCGGAGCACGAGCGCAATGTCAGAGCCAGGACGAGAAGTTACCAAGCATTAAGCTACACACTAGGAGAGTTCCCAGCTTCCCTACTGAGTAATATGACAAGTATATAGAAGCATCCATCAATAGTATTATATCCACTAAGGGATCTTCTCTTGTTGTCTTCTTTATAAAATTCCAGCATGTCAATAGAATTTTCAAGTCTTGAGCTTCCAATTAATCTGCTTTATCCGCCGCATCGTAGGTAGAATACAAGCTGTTATATAGTCTCCCATTTCACTGAGAAACTGGAGGATTACTGCTCACCTTCCTTATTATAAAGCTGCCAATTACAAAAATATAATGGACAATTCTAAAAATTGGTGGACGGCCGCTCCTGCAACTTCTTGTTGTATATAGTGTGGGTTCAGCCTCGGTGAATCTAGACTGTAAAGTCCTGATTTCACATGCACGTCAATTGCCCCAAATCTATGAAAATACATCTGAAACAGGTAGATGGCAAAAACTGTGTTGAATTGAGCTCAAGGCTCAATCTCATTTTAATGTTCATCTAGCCATAATCCAGTAAGTTTCAAAATTGCACAAGCTGAGAAATGAGCATGTTAACCATGAGGAAACTGTATGTGAAAGACAAGCAAAAACCTCTCTAGTTTCCCAATATTGCATCAATATAAGGGCGCAGTAAGATGGATCACAACGCAAAGCACAGATCGGCCGGCGGCTCTCCTGACCCGAGTGTGGCATCATGTTTTTCTATGCAGCTTCACTCCTCAGGTCAGGACAGCATCCGGCCAGTCCATGCACTGCGAGTTATACGACCATCTGGCTGTGTCCTAAAGAATCAAAAGTTCAAAGTTAAGTTCCACCCTGAATTTACATGACTGACCCCCACAATGAGGAGCGGCTGCAGGGGATACAATCTGCAGTGGCTCACCCTTAGTTAACAGAATACACACAAATCGAAAATGCTTTTTATATATTGGCAATGCCAACATTTTTTATTCAACTATAATTTGGCAGTCATACAGCTCCCAATGAAATATACAGTGCCTACAAGTAGTCTTCAACCCCCTGCTGATTTAGGTGATTTGATAAGATGCAAATAAGTTAGAGCCTTCAAACTGCAAACGAGAGTAGGATTTATTAACAGAAGCATAAATCTTACAAACCAAAAAGTTATGTTGCTCAGTTGAATTTTATTAAATTTTAAACATAAAAGTGTGGGTCAATTATTATTCAACCCCTAGGTTTAATATTTTGTGGAATAACCCTTGTTTGCAATTACAGCTAATAATCGTCTTTTATAAGACCTGATCAGGCCGGCACAGGTCTCTGGAGTTATCTTGGCCCACTCCTCCATGCAGATCTTCTCCAAGTTATCTAGGTTCTTTGGGTGTCTCATGTGGACTTTAATCTTGAGCTCCTTCCACAAGTTTTCAATTGGGTTAAGGTCAGGAGACTGACTAGGCCACTCCAACACCTTGATTTTTTCCCTCTTGAACTAGGCCTTGGTTTTCTTGGCTGTGTGCTTTGGGTCGTTGTCTTGTTGGAAGATGAAATTACGACCCATCTTAAGATCCTTGATGGAGGAGCGGAGGTTCTTGGCCAAAATCTCCAGGTAGGCCGTGCTATCCATCTTCCCATGGATGCGGACCAGATGGCCAGGCCCCTTGGCTGAGAAACATCCCCACAGTATGATGCTGCCACCACCATGCTTGACTGTAGGGATGGTATTCTTGGGGTCGTATGCAGTGCCATTCAGTCTCCAAACGTCACGTGTGTGGTTGGCACCAAAGATCTCGATCTTGGTCTCATCAGACCATAGAACCTTGAACCAGTCTGTCTCAGAGTCCTCCAAGTGATCATGAGCAAACTGTAGACGAGCCTTCACATGACGCTTTGAAAGTAAAGGTACCTTACGGGCTCGTCTGGAACGGAGACCATTGCGGTGGAGTACGTTACTTATGGTATTGACTGAAACCAATGTCCCCACTGCCATGAGATCTTCCCGGAGCTCCTTCCTTGATGTCCTTGGGTTAGCCTTGACTCTTCGGACAAGCCTGGCCTCGGCACGGGAGGAAACTTTCGAAGGCTGTCCAGGCCGTGGAAGGCTAACAGTAGTTCCATAAGCCTTCCACTTCCGGATGATGCTCCCAACAGTCGAGACAGGTAGGGCCAACTCCTTGGAAAGGGTTTTGTACCCCTTTGCCAGCCTTGTGACCCTCCACGATCTTGTCTCTGATGGCCTTGGAATGCTCCTTTGTCTTTCCCAAGTTGACCATGTATGAGTGCTGTTCACAAGTTTGGGGAGGGTCTTAAATAGTCAGAAAAGGCTGGCAAAAGAGATAATTAATCCACACATGTGAAGCTCATTGTTCTTTGTGCCTAAACTACTTCTTAATACTTTAGGGGGACCAAACAGAATGCTGGTGGTTTGAGGGGTTGAATAATAAATGACCCTCTGAATTAACTTTTAACGCTTTACAAAAAAAAAAAAAAAAAAATTATTTTTGGCTGCAGTGCATTTCCCACTTCCAGGCTGATCTACAGTCCAAATGTCACAATGCCAAGTTAATTCCGCATGTGTCAACCAGCTAAATCTGCAGGGGGTTGAAGACTACTTGTAGGCACTGTAAATCTGAATTTAGGCAACCATTGAATTCGCCACATATTTCTGCCAAAAGGCACTTTATAGTGTTTTCATGTATATATTAAAAACAAACCATGACCCCCCCGGCTCACCTGTGATAAGCTTCCCTTCGATATTTCTTCATTGCATGCCCATCCATGTTGGCGGGAAGATCTGCTGCATTCTGCAAACGATCGCTCCACGAGGTCGTCATTTTTAAACCGGATCCTCGATACTGAGGAGCAAAGAACACAAAACAAGAAAAGTCAGGTCAGTCTTGGTAAACTTAGTCAAACTAAGTCATAGCCTAAAATGACACTTACGAAGCTGTATTATTTAATTGTCCTAACATTAATGTAAAAATTACGATGCTGGTAATGTTAATAAGTGGAAAGCTTTTAAGATTTGTTCATAAAATGTAAACCAAAGAAATAACATAAGTAATGATCTTACAATTCTACAGCTCCAACCACTTCTAGCAGGGACTTATTTAGCCTACACTTACTGGCAGCCATTCTACTTGGCATATATTGCTGCTACACTCAGCCAAACCATCAATCAATAGAAGGTCAATCATAAAACATCATATTGTAATATTGTGTGAACAGCTCAATTTAGACCTTAGACTACAGGCTTTCCTTTTAATTAGGTTGGGGAGATTCCCCTTCTTTGAGCAGAGGCCAGAAACCCCAATCAGACCCGGACATATTTTATGACATGCCATGAGATGATGCTGTGGATAGACCTTTTAAAGAGAACCTGATAGCAGTCGCATGTTGCCTGAACCACAGGCCAAACGAAATCCTGACATTGGCCCTCATGACAGATGATAGGTTCCCTTAAATTCACAACCTACAGTATATTAGCAAGTCCTATAAGCTGAGGTCTATGCTGCTGTTTGGCAGGATTTTCAGATAGAAAAGAACTTACATTTTTCTTTGTGACCAAATAATAGCTGCATAATTAAAGCACCACAACAGCCCAGCGTTTGTTTTCTTTTCCAGCGCTGGAGTGGTTGTTTTTAGTCTAAAGGTACCGTCACAGAGTACAACGTTGCAGCGATGTCGGAAGCGATTCCACAGGTGCGCGCTTGCTTCTCACATCGCTGCCTTAGGTGTCAGACGCAGCAATGTTGTTAGCGACGCTGCCACGAAGTTGCAGCAGATATCACTCACTGGGCTGGGAACAACCCAGTGAACAATAAGCATCAATGTTGCAAATAGGCGGCATTGCCAGCAACATCGCTATCGCTGTGCCACAGCGATGTTGCCAGATTGTTGGTAAACCTGGCGATGTTAATCCAACGGGCTGTCAACTGTGATCCAGCGATTTAATCGCAGTTGCATCGTGCTGTCACACAGCACAACGCTCCTGCGATGTCGCTGCACCATAGGTGAAGTCGGGACTTTTCAGCGATGTTGCAGACAACATCGGCCCGTGTGACGGTATCTTAAGTCTCTTGCCCCAATCTTATTCTCAACTTCTGGAGTTTTCAGTTTTGTTGGAGTGGCTCCTGCAGCGCCATCTTGTGACTGGACTTTCTGACTGGCCAGAAGTTACATCACAAGTTCTCAAGGCAACTCTATGAGGTCTAGAACAAGGCTTTCATAGACTGACATTGAAGAGTGACCTCCGCCACGCTCCATGAAACACTGGAGCGATCTGGCAGGTATCAAAATGCTAGAGACTGATATGATTGGCGCCGATAAAAAGTCAAAATTCCGTGGGAGGATTGCTGGAGTACAACACCAGGGGCAGGGACCTTGGATTAAATGCAACTCTCCAGGGGTGGAAAAAAAACCAATAACACAGAAAACAATTAAACATTGGAGTGGTGCTTTAAATGCCAATGTAAAATTAAGTCGCATTAGGAAAAAAGAGACCTTTCTATTCTAAGTATAGCCTTTGGGAAAGGTTATTTGGAATCCCATAAGTGATAGGAGAAAATGCTTTGCTCCACTTTCAGTTTATATTGTAGCATTCAGGGCAGTTAGGTTGGCTTCACACCACGGTGTGATCCGATCCGGGGCTGTCCGGTGTAAACCAGACAGCCCCGGACCGGTTTTTGGACCCATAGTAGCCTATGGGGCCGGATGGAGCTGGATGGCAGCTCTCTGCCATCCAGTATCATCTCTGCGGTGGAATCCAGGAGAATTTGGATTATTCTCTCCGGTCACAAAAATGTTGCTTGCAACATTTGTGTGTCCGGGAGAAAAATCTCCCCAATTTGCCGGATCCCGGATTCGCCCAGGTCCGGGAGGATCCGGGAACCGGACACTGGCGGCTGCACGCCACTGTTCTTTAAGGACTGCGGCTAGCTCCCTGCGAACCGCGGTCCTGAATCATTAGCAGCTGCAGCTGCGTCCGGCAGCACACAGGACCAGAGGGCACATTTGGCCCTCTGGTTCTGTGTGCTGATCCAGTCCGGGGCTGTCAGGTTCATGCCGGACAGCCCCGGACCGGATCACACCGTGGTGTGAAGCCAGCCTAATGGCTATGTTCACTCATTGAGTAACTGCGTCAGATTTTTCTTTTCAAGTGTTTTTAGTAGGGTCTTCCCCCCCCCCGACTTAAAATTGGTGAAAAACGCTGACTTAATTGACACGGTGCAGATTGGAAAATAAAAATGTTCTGATGGTTCAAATCTGCAAGGAAAAAATAAGCAGTGTGTGCACAAAATTTCAGAAATCCCATTCACTTTGCTGGTACTTCAAAGTGCAGCATTTTTAACCCTTGAAAAACAAAGAAAGAAACACTGCAGCATGTGAGCAAGCTCTAAAGGTCATACACACAAATCTACAAAAATTAAACCATCAACTCTCTGGTAATTTATCATTAAACAATGGTTTCATTAGTTGTAATAACATTCTGGCCACCAGTCGCTATTCCACAAACGATCTTACCAGGAAAGACCATCCCCAATATATTTCCAGAATGTTGCATGAATAATTACCGTATTCAGGCTCTAGCCCACGTGCTTCAGTTCCTACATGACCACATGGAAATCCACATCACAGAGGATTGTAACATTTACCAACTATTGGATGACCCTGAGCAATGCCAGAAGGACTATAGATAGATTATTCCTGACCGAGGTCCTAGCTATAGCCCAAAAATGTTTGGCCAGACATTGGATGTCATCAAGAGTGCTCACTAACTCACAATGGAAATGGAAAAATTCTATATATGCCAGAGCCGTCCTGGAGACGGTTGAATCTCCCCTGATTGCTTAACCTGTGAGGGTGCATGGGGGTGGGAGGGAGGAGGACTACATTTTGAGATATCCCATTTAAATTCTCTGTTCTACACTTTTACTGTTCCTACATACCAAGGAAGTTTACATTCATTCCTGGTAATGATTTATTAGACTTCAAATTTGCTGTATGCATAATGGATCTCATCCTCTGTATCGCCTCAATAAAACTTTGTTTTTAAAAGAATGGCTTCCGGTCTATAATGTGAAGTGTGGATTTCTTAATAAACTCTCTTCTTAAGCTTCATTATTGGAAAACAAAAAAATATCAGGAAAAACATGGCTTGAGATCAGGAAAAGTTAAAAAAAAGTCACACCTAATCCTGAAGCAAGTCATTATGAAAATTTGGAAAGGACTGAGTTAGATATGCAATGACTAATAAATCTTCCCATAAAACCATAAAAGAGCAAAGAAATTGGGAGTGTGACCGCGCTCCTGTTGGCATAGAAAGAAAATTATTTTTGAACAAAAAATTAATAATTATGTGATTTTTTTTCTACGCGTTTCAGGATCACCAAAAAACCTCTTCTTCAGGAAAAGTCACACCAGGAAAAATCAAACAAATTGGTGACCCTGAAACACGTAGAAAATAAAATCACAATTATTAATTTTTTGGTCAAGAAGAATTTTCTTTCTACGTCAACATCAGTGCGGTCATACTCCCAATTTCTTTGGTCTTTTATGGTTTTAAGCTTATAGTGGGAGATCGCAGCATGTCTTTATAGCGGTTGTGACTTTCACAACCGTAAAAGGTGAGCAATTCTAATTTTAACTCTGAAAATTGTTTCACCGGTATACACACTGTGCACCTTTCTATTTCCAGTTATATTACTTGACTAAGGCTGCTTTCACACTGGTGTTTTTGAAAAAATGCTGGCAGATTTACCGCATCGGCCGCACTTGCTGCACCGATCCGGCAAGCCCCATGCATTGTCTACGGGGCTTGCAGTCGGGTGCAGCAAGTGCGGTTTTGCCAGTTGTGGCAGATACGGCAGCGAAAAAAAAAAAATCACGGTCAGCACTGCTTTTTTCGCGGCCGCATCCGGCAAAACCGCACTTGCCGCACCCGACGGCAAGCCCCATAGACAATGTATGGGGCGCGCCGCAAGTGCGGCCGTTAGGTGGAAGAAGCGGCAGATGCGATAAATCTGGCGCATCTGCTGCATTTTCAAAAAACCGCCTATGTGAAAGAGGCCTAATATTGCCATAACTCAATAGAAACATAAGAAACAGCATTGTCAAATTGTGTATAGTGAATTTTCTAATGAATATATTAAACTAGATGGGAGCCCGATGCTGTTGCATCGGGTGGGCAGTGACATCACAATTGGGGCGGGTTCTGTGGGGTGTCAGCTCTCTTCCCCGCTTGCTGTTTTTTCCCCCAAACTCTCTGCCCCCCCCTTCCTTGTGGTCACTCTCTGCCGACCCCCCCCCCCCCCTTTTGTCTCCCTCTGCCCTCCTGTGCTGGCTCTCATGTGGAGGTGGCATAAGGAAGATGACGGCGGTATGAGGAACGGATGCAGATCCTAAAGATCCTAAGTGGACGGGCTGTGGGGTAAATGGGCTGCATGCAGAGCTAGTTGAGGGGTAAGCAGGACGAGAGGTAAGAGCAGGACCTGAAAACGAGGGTGAGCGGGGCCTGAAAGCGAGGGTGAGAGGGTGCTGAGCGGGGGTGAGTGTGAGTGGGTGCTGAGCAGGGTGAGTGAGTGCTGAGAGGTGGTGAGTGTGAGGTGAGCGGGTGTTTGGGCTGAGCGGGGATGAGTGGGTGCTGAGCGGGGTGAATGCGAGTGTGAGGTGAGCGGGTGTTTTGGCTGAGCGGGTCCGAGTGTGAGTGTGTACTGAGCGGGTCTGCGTGTGGTGTGTTGAGAGGTGTGTGCTGAGCGGGTAGTGTGTGCTGAGCGGGGTGAGTGTGTGAGCGTGAGGTTGCTAGGGGTGAGTGTGTGCTGAGCAGGGGTGAGTGTGTGCTGAGCAGGGGTGAGTGTGTGCTGAGCAGGGGTGAGTGTGTGCTGAGCAGGGGTGAGTGTGAGGTGAGTGCGGTGTGAGTGTGTGCTGAGCAGGGGTGAGTGAGAGGTGAGTACGGTGAGTGTGTGCTGAGCAGGGGTGAGTGTGAGGTGAGTGGGGTGAGTGTGAGTGGGTGCTGAGCGGAGCGAATGTGAGTGTGTTGAGCAGGTGTGTGTGCTGAGCAGGGCGAGTGTGAGCTGAGCGGGTGTGAGTGTGTGCTGAGCAGGGGTGAGTGTGGGGTGAGTGTGTGCTGAGCAGGATGAGTGCGAGTGGTTGCTGAGCAGGGCGAGTGAGTGTGTGCTGAACTGGTGTGGAGTGAGTGGAGGCATGTGGGGGGTAAGTGGGGTGAGCAGAGGCCATGTGGGGGCAGAGTGAGGTGACAGTGCACGGGGGCTGTGTGGGGGGGGGGGGGTGAGCAGCAGGTGGGTGAAGCTTGGAACGATGATTCAATGGTCGTGATGGGGCGGAGTTAACAGAGGGGCTGTCACATTGGGTGTGGCCGAATGCAGTGCATTGATGTGGTGGGCGTGTCCTCGCTTTTCAATAAAGGGATCCTGTCACCTCCAAAAAGCCACCTAAGCTACAAAACCATGTCCCTGCAGCATCCTATGACCATTCTCACACTCCTTTAGGCTGCGTTCACACACTGCACGTTTTTGAGCGCTTTTCAAAAATGTGCAGGTGTGTATTGTCTGACAGCAAAGTGAATGTAAAATTCACTTTGCCGTTCAGACAGCGCATATTTTCGTGCCGTGTCTTTCTGGGAGAAAGCGCCGGCGTAAAATGAATTGACTTGTCAACTCTTTACACAGCAGCGCCGGCGCTTTTTCCTATAAGGGTGGGCGATGCTGCATTTGACGTCACAGAGGGAAGTAAGAATCCTGCTTCCTCCTCCACTGTGTGACACCTGTGACCGCCCATTTGATTTTGCAGTGTATTAATATACACTGCAAAATCAAAGTTAAATAAAGCCAAATGTATTACGGTAAATAAAAAAATTAAATACATACCTGTCCGACGCCTTTCCCCTGGTGTCCGGTAAAAAATTTGAAACAGAACACAGCGCCGTGGGTGTACTGACGTCACCTGACTGGAAATGACGCAAATCGTGTCATTAATGCCCAGCCAGCGACGTGGAAAGCAGGGAGGGTCTGCATAGAACATGAACACAAGATCACGCCCTAATGGCTTATGACGACCAAGGCACCAAACAAACACGCCCTGAGGGCTAACGAATATGGTCCCTATTCATTATCATGGCTAATGAGCGAGTATAAAAACATTTTATTATGTACTTTGACAGGAAGCATTTAGGAGACTAAAGGAGTGTGAGAATGGTCATAGGATTCTGCAGGGACATGTTTTTGTACCTTAGGTGGCTTTTTGGAGGTGACTGGATCCCTTTAAGTAAAGAAAAGCGAGGACACCCCCACCACATCAGGACATTGCCTTTGGCCATGCACACTGGGACACCCAGTCTCTGTTAACTTTGCCCCCCTATCGGGGTCATTGAGGTCTGGACTTCAATTGCTGGGGTGAGCAGCATGTGGGCGGAGCATGGAGCGGGTAGGCGGAGCATGGAGCGGATGGAGGACTGGTGGGCAGGAGCGTGGACTCGGCAGAGTGTGCAGCGGGTTACTGTTGTCTGCGGCAGCGCCAGCCATCACCATATTAGCAAGCCCATCACTTGGGTGCGCTAATATGGCAGCCAGAAGTGACATAGGTGGACATCCAGACAGAAGTGGAAGAGCCAAGTCACAATTATATATAGAGATGACAGTGTCTCTTGTTTAAAGGGAACCAACCACCCCAATGACCCCCCCGGACTATTAATATCAGTCCCTACACACAGCACATACATGTGCTGCAATGATTTTTGCTAAAAAAACTGTTTTTTAAAACTAAAGATAATGATTTTTAAAGTTTAAACCGAAGCGACGGATGGGCGGTACTTATCTGTGGCAAAAGCCGAGATCTGATGCCAATCATCCTCCCGTCTCCCCTCGCAGCAGTTATGGACAGCCCTTTGTGCAGCGTCACTGCCTGGTGCACGGGATCTCATGCCCGTGCACACGTCATCATCTACAGCCGGGAAGCGAGCACGCGCTCTGTCTTCCATAGCCGAGCGCAGGAAGTCAGAGCGCGCGCTCGCTTCCCGGCTGTAGATGATGACGTGTGCACGGGCATGAGATCCCGTGCACCAGGCAGTGACGCTGCACAAAGGGCTGTCCATAACTGCTGCGAGGGGAGACGGGAGGATGATTGGCATCAGATCTCGGCTTTTGCCACAGATAAGTACCGCCCATCCGTCGCTTCGGTTTAAACTTTAAAAATCATTATCTTTAGTTTTAAAAAACAGTTTTTTTAGCAAAAATCATTGCAGCACATGTATGTGCTGTGTGTAGGGACTGATATTAATAGTCCGGGGGGGGTCATTGGGGGTGGTTGGTTCCCTTTAAGGTAGATATAAAAATAAAAAATTCCATTGATGTTGTAGCCTGTAGTAAAGTAAGTGCTGATACTGTAGTACAGCTCCGCTTAAATGTTCCTGTAGAACAGTATTGCATAAAGAAACAGTTACACGTATGTCATACAACTATTTTACAGTCAAATATTCTTCTGCTTTATACAAAGATATAGCCGCATTAGGGTAAATACACATTATAGACCCTTAACCATCACCAAACAGACATTGACGTATCCTTTGGATAGGCCATCTATGTCAAAGTAGCAGATAGACCTTTCAACAAAATTAAACTACGTTTTTGTCTACAATCTATCATTTCTTCATGCTCCCCAAAACGTTGGGTGCGAACCAGGGCTGTGGAATCGGTAAGCCAAATCTCAGACTCTCCATACATGGTTCATGTTTAAGTGAAAAATTTAGTGTAGTACAATATGAACATCAGGCTTTAATCATTATTATGACACAATAATCGAGATATTTAGATAGAACATACTAATAATATTCAGCACATACTGCATTGAACTACAGTACTCAATTTATCTTATATTCTAGGAGTTGGTCCATTTACTACCGACTCCACTAAAATGGTCACCGACACCACAGCCCTGGTCAGGGCTTCCAAGTTCTGGGATTTCACAAACATCTGTGAGCGCCTCCACCTTATCGCATGTTATCTCAAGAAACCACTGTACTAAACAAGTGCTGCGACAGCCTTTACCAAAAAAAGCCAACTGGTTACATCGGTAGAGCGATTACAATACTGGTAAATGCTTTTACATCTTTGTTGGGGGTGGGGGGGGGGAATCATATGCCTTTCCTTATAATAACTTGTCTAAATGTGTGGATCCCTGTAAGTTCAATAAAGGGGTTAGCACTTCTTTTACATGGATGAACTATCCTCTGCATATAGTATTAGTAGGGATGAGCGAATTGAACTTTAACCCCTTAAGGACCAATCCTTTATTTTGAAAAATTCTGACCAGTGTTACTTTTTAAGGTTATAACTCTGGAACAATTCAACATATCCCAGTGATTCCGAGATTGCTTTTTCATGACATATTGGCCTTCATGTTAGTGGTAAATTTAGGATGATACTTTCTGCATTTCTTTGACCAAATAGAGTGTTTAGACGAAGTGACAGTTCAAAGCCATGACGGCTATAGCCATCATTGGTCATTAAGGGGTTAAAGTTTGGTCTTTGTACTACAGAACACAGACTTTACAAAAAGAAAAAAAAAATTCAGTGTTCGTGTTAGGAGTCCAGGTGCTTTATCTATGCAAACCACTAGAGCGAACATTGCTGTGCTCAGGTACACTCAGTGCTCAGCCGTTAATCAGTTGTAGCGTGTACAACAGTTAAAAAAAAATATGGCAAAACCCGCCCTCCGCACACTGTCTGATCTGTGACTTCTACTAAGGTTCAGGTCAAGCTCAGGTCCAGAATAGAACTTTATATAAAGTCCAGCTGAACCCCCAGAACCCAAACTTCCACAGGTCCGCTCATCTCTAGTCATCAGTATAAGATTAGTGGGGGTTGGACACCCTACACCTGCACGCCTATTGAAGAAAATAGGAGCTGACTTACAGTACCTGGCATCAGTCACTAGGCTATGTAAAGAGCAGCAGTGTTAAGCCCCCGTCACACATAGCAAGATCGCTGTTGTGTCACAGTTTTTGTGATGCAACAGCGACCTCGCCAGTGAACTCGCTATGTTTGACACGTAGCAGCGACCATGCCCCCGCTGTGACATCGCCGATCGTGTCGGAATGGCCGGACCATTTTTTGATCGTCGGGTTCCCGCTGGCCAGCATGCATCGGTGAGTTTCACGCCTTAACAACGACCTCGTTGGCGACTCAGAACTCAGCCACGTAGGTCTGAGTTGTCAGACTAGCTGCTGTGTGACAGGATCCCAATGACCACCGAGGTAGTTATGCGGGTCGCCGTATCGTTGCTGCCTCGTTCAGTAGATCTGACTGTTCGACATCTCACCAGCAACCACGTAGCGACGTTCCAGCAATCCTTACCAGGTCGTATCGTTCTTGGGATTGCTGGAACGTCGCCAAGTGTGATGGGACCCTTAGTCTCTATACACGGTTTGTATCTGACCGCAGGTGGGGCTGATAACAACTGATCGGTAGGGATGCTACTCCCACCAATCATATTGATTTCCTATCCAGTAAGTAGGCTATTTTAGAAGTAGTGGGCAACCTCCTTTAATTTTGTCAAGAGTCCTAAAGCCTCCCATTAGTAAAAGTAACAGGGCTGAATTTGGCTTTTGTTTGTAGGCGTCTACCCCGCTGATCAGCTGCTCCCAATGCGGCCACTGGCCAGAATTACTCTGATGTGGAGCTGCACAGCATAGCTCTGTTAAAAACCAGAATTAGGCTCCCATGCAGCTCTAGCGCTGCCTTCCTGCTCTTTTGGCAGCAGTGGTTGCATCACGATTACTCCACATGACCACTGCAGACAATTGACTCAATAGGAGATCACTGAGCTCAGTGACTGGCCTGTGCAATAGTTAAAAACAAATAAATAAAATCTGTTAAATCTGGTGGAAAACCCCTTTAAGCACAAATATCATAGTGGTAGTTTCTCTTCTCATTTTACCAAAAGTGAATTGGGCATAATGCCATTAATGATTGACATACAGTTCTGATCAAAGACAGAATGTGAAAATAACCAACTCTGCACACAATATTTTGCTACACTTGCAGGATTATTTTTCCAATTACAAATGTATTACGGTTCTACTGTAAAAAAAATTAAACAAAAACAAGCAAAGTTACCATCGTGCCGTGACAGCCTGAAGAGAAGAGGTGGAAACGGCACATTCATAAATAACACAGACATTTCCTACCCGACTGGGCACGCAGTCAATGAGAATGGACTTGAGCTCTGTAATATGAAGCTTCTTCCTTCATTAATCTATTTTTGCCATGAACCCTAATAAATCGGAGCGAGCGGCAGAACTAGAGAGTATCCACCCTGCGAACAGCGAGCGCAGAAATGATTTACACTCACTGAATGGCTGCGTCTCATCATCTTGATAATCCAACTGGCAATGTTGTTGTTAGGCGAGTGGCGGCTCTTTATTACGGGCTATTTATGAAAATAAAGGACACCTGTCATTCCCCTGCTGGCACCAATGCTGCAAATGAGGTGTTTAAAATAGGAGCTGGCAGGGAGACCCACCGAGCATTTAAAATAGAAGCATTTAGTAACCATATCGATATTACATTAAAAATAGAAGTCGTGTTAATGTCTCGGACACGGACATAGGAAAAAATAAAGAGCCACCTATTGTTTGGTTTCATTACTGCCACTTGAACACGAAAGGTCAAGCAAAGTCAAGACAGAGGTACTCGAAAGAAGACGTGTCAGCTTTCCTGACAGCTCTATTTTAGTTAATACGTTCATTTTCCTAAAATAGTTCTGGATCCCCTCTTAAAGTGTACCTGTCCTTTTATACAGAACCTGTAGGAAAGCATAGTCTTGATACCCTCATCAACCACAGTAAGGTGAAGTTGTCTTTGGTGAACCTACTAGTCTAATACATGCAGAATTTGCCCCGATTCTCAGGCTCTATGATTTGCGATCCACTTTTTTCCTCAAGTAGGCGGTTCCTCTTCCAACAGTCTACCAGCACTTTATGTACAGGACCTTCATTTCCCTTATTGGCTATTGTCTTGTGTAACAAGGTGAAATACAGCCACTCTATTGTACCTGATGCAGTTTGACAGAGGGCAGAACAGAGATAAATCCCCACCAGTACCTCCTTTACTGTATTTTGGAGTTTCTGCTGCTAAAGACGAATTACACTTGACAACAAACAAAAAGTAAAAGTTAAAGAAAGTGGAAATATCTAGTGTCCAGCACTTGAGTTTGCAAGGTTAAAACAGATTTTTGGAAAAACTGGAGGACATTCAATAATCACCAATATGACAATAGAAATGTTTGCCTGCACTTCCTAATCTGAAAGTCTGAATTGGTGCTTACTAAACATGACATCAAAAAGGTAGTTGCATTCAGACAAATGGAAAAAAGGGTTGGAGGATGCAAACCGTGAACTCAAGAACATGAATATGCATTACTGCTTAGAAAAAACATGAAAAACTTTGATAAAATGGAGACACTTTGTAAATAAAAATTGTCCAAATTTATTTGAGCCCAATTACCACATCATGGTGCACCTTTTAATTGGGTTCACTCCTAGTTACTGCCTCTCTCTGTGTTAAAACATTCCTGAGTTCACTGTATGCATCCTCTAGATCTTTTTTCCCCCTTTGTTTGAATGCAACTACCTTTTTGATAATTTTATGTTTAGTCTGCACCAATTCAGACTTTCAGCTTAGGAAGTGCCAACAAACATTTATTTCTAAATGATGGTACCATACCCTTTGTCAGTGCACTCCTCCCAAGTTACCTTAGGAGTTTTTAATTCTCTATTTAGCAGGTCTCTCTTCCAGTCCACATATAAGAGGTCAGTTTTGACACAGAAAGACTGGGATAGAACCCAATTCAAAGTTACACCGTGACCTGGTAATTGGGCTCAAATAAATTTGGCCATTTTTATTTGCAATGTGTCTCAATTTTGTCAAAAAAAGTTTTTTTCTAATCAGTATTGCATATTCACATTCTTGAGGTCACCATTTGCATCCTTTTACCCTTGAGTACAATTACCTTTTTAGAATAGTCACAGGCGGCACATTTGCAGCAAGAATTCTGGCGACTGCGAATGCATTCATACCAGTGGGGTTCAGAAGTCATACTGCTGAATGGATTCCTTAACACACAGATTTCTAAAACCCAATCAGATGAAGGAGACTGTTGGAGATACTGGGACAAGTCTGTGTGTGCATATATCTGTACAACACAGGCTTGCGATTCTTGGAGACATGTGCCAAGTATTAAAAGTCCATCTGCTCTATTCCTACACACAAAAGAAGATTCTTCATACAAAAGTTTGGAAGGACAGCACAATTTATCTGAAGGGTTTTTTGGGAAGGTTTTACTTGCTTTCCTGCTTCTGACAATAAAATATTATGCCAATACATAGCAGGAGTGAGTAAAAACTAAGTAAAAACTGGAAGGAAGACTGATTAAAAGTTAGATAAAAAGCTTCAAGTACTAGTGACCCACACAGAGTAAAGAAGCACCGGAGACTACCCAGAAAGGATACCCAGTGATTTACTGCACTTAGGATATTCTAGGTATTCATACACAGGAGTATTGTAAAGTCAAGATACATCCAAGGCCACTGTAAAGACAAACATACCCTACATAATTCATTCTCACATTCGCTGCCATCACTGCTGTGACAAGTCTGCAGAGATGACTCTGTAATGAGTGTCAACATCTAGTCTGTCATGCAGAGACGGTCCCATATGTCGTGCCTGAAGCAATCACACCAGTGCATGTCAATAAATTAGAATATCAAAAAGTTTAATTTTTCAGTAATTCAATACAAAAAGTGAACCGCATAGATTATATAGAGTCATTACAGAGTGATCTATTTCAAGTGTTTATTTCTGTAAATGTTGATGATTATGGCTTAAAGCCAATGAAAACCCAAAGGTCATTACCTCAGATAATTAAAATAGGGAGGGTGAAGGGTTAAAAAACGTGATGCCATAGAAATCAAAGGGTGAATATAATATTGATTAGTCAACGCGTTCAGGGCTATCAGAAACGCCATGAAATATGGCAATAGGACATTGATTTTTGATAACATTCTAATTCACTGAGATGCACTAGTATTACAGTCACCCAATATATAAAGGCCTCATTCAGACGACTTGATTTTTCTGTTATGCAAAAAAAAAAAAAAGTGATTTTCTGTGATTTTTTTTTTCCTCACTATTAGTGATTTTCTCATATGACGAAATAAACTGGAAAGCTTTTCTTACCCACAGCAATGTTAAAAACAAATGGCAAGGTGTGCCATCTGTGATTTTTCACAGATTCACTCTTGGATCAAAAACAGAAATGTTTGTGTTACATTTTGTGGATCATACAGATATGTGAATATCCCATCATAGTTATCAGCAAACAAATTAAGACTGATAGAACACAGATATAAAAACAGATATAAAGCACATAAGGTACCTTTACACGCCACTACAGAAGGTTAGAAACAACCAGGTGTCTCACGTGCACGAGCACGTTCCAACGGTTGCAAACGGTACCCGATACCGCCTTTACACGCCGCTACAAGGTGCTCTACACAAGGTTTAATCTACCTCTGGATGCACCGCCGGGTGCTCAAGTTACCTTCTGTAGAGCACCTTACCTCATTTACACGCCGCTACAGAAGGTAATATGGGAGGACCTGGGGCAGCAGAGACAACACATAGGCGTGCCAGAGTTGTGGAATACGAGACACTCGTACGATGATTGGACAATGCAATAGCATCATGATTGGCCAGACAGCGCAGGAAGGCTGGCTAATACATGATGCTATTGCAATTGTGTAGTGTAACTGGTCAGCTCCTTAAATATGCCGCCCTATGCAGCGACTACCAATCGTAACGCAGGAGCTTCCACCAACGATCGCTGAAGGGGGGCGGTTTCCCGGAGGCTGTGTCACGCCCCGGGGCTTTAACTAGGTGTCGGATAAACCTTACCGTGCCTTATTTAGACGCTGCTACAATCGGGTTGAAATCAACCTGTTTTAAAGCACTGCTCTGAAACAGGTGCCGAAAGTGACGGTTGGCAACAAGCTAGTTTACACGCTGCTACCTCAGGTTGATTTGACGGTGCAAGATACATTTGTCTCCGACACCCGGTTGTTTTCAACCTTCTGTAGCGGCGTGTAAAAGGTACCAATAGTGATTCATGGATATTTGCATGAGGCCGAATGGTCATGTTATCTACCATATATACAGTAAACACCATAGAAAGCAGCATTACAAACATCAATAAGTAACATTCATTGACCGAACCCTATATCATAGAAATCCCCATCTGTAGACATTTAAAGGGATCCTGTCACCTCCAAAACGCCTCCTAAGCTAGCAAAACATGTCCCTGCAGCATCCTATCACTAATCCCACACTCCTTTTGCCTCCTAAAAGCAGCCTGTGAAAGTGCACAATAACGTTTTAATACTCATTAGTGATTATAATTAGCAGGGACTATTCTTTAGTCACCAAGGTGGGCTGTTTTGCAGCTCCAGGGATCCACCCTGCCTCTGTGTGTTCTGCTGTGATTGTGCAGGCATTTCCCTCCCCCCTCTCCATCACTCACAGAATGCAAATCATTAGTCCTGCCTTCAGTTTCAGTTTCACTTAAGCACAGACCGAGAGAGGGCTGGATCCTGGAGCTGCAAAAGAACACCCCTGGTGACTAAAGAATATGGCCCCTGCTAATTATAATCACTAATGAGTAAGTATTAAAACGTTTTTCTCCACTTTCACAGGATGCTTTTAGGAGACAAAAGAAGTGTGATGGTGGGTTTACACACACTAAATTCTGTGTCCAATATCTGAACAGATCTCTGGTTGCAGTGAAATCATGGACACATAGTTCCATTTTGTGGCTGTGTACAAAATGGAACAATGTGTCCATGATTTCACTGCAACCAGAGATCTGTTCAGATATTGGACACAGAAATTGGTGTGTGTAAACCCACCATGAGATTAGTGATAGGATGATGCAGGGACATGTTTTGATAGCTTAGGAGGTGTTATGGAGGTGACAGGATCCCTTTAAAGGGATCCGGTCACCTCCAGAATGCCTCCTAAACTACCAAAACATGTCCCTGCAGCATATTATCACTAATCTCACACTCCTTTTATCTCCTAAAAGCATCCTGTGAAAGTACATAAAAACATTTTAATACTTACTCATTAGGGATTATAATTAGCAGGGGCTATATTGTTTAGCCCTTAGGGCGTGTTGTTTTGCAGCCTCTTGGATCCACCCTCTCTCTCTCTCTGTGCTGCTTTGCTTGTGCAGGCTTTGCCCTCCCACTCTATGTCACTCACAAAATGCAAATCATTAGTCCTGCCTTCAGCTGCACATAACAGCAGCACAGAGAGAGAGAGAAGGTGGGTCATTCAGGCTGCAAAACAACACGCCCAAGGGGCTAAAGAATATAGCCCCTGCTAATTATAATCATGAATGAGTAAGTATTAACATGTTGTTTATGCACTTTCACAGGATGCTTTTAGGAGACAAAAGAAGTGTGAGATTAGTGATAGAATGCTGCAAGGACATGATTTGGTAGTTTAGGGGGTATTTTGGAGGTGACAAGATCCCTTTAATTTGTTAAATCAAAAAGGGGGATTTGTAAATCTATGCAAAAATAGAAAAGATACATAGGTGTAGTTAAAAGATTCCCAGACTCAGAATACTATAAAGCCACCATAACATTGTTTATACACTATTATACCAGCAGATCACTCTAATTTTGCAGGAGAATACCACAACACGGAACCCCAAGAAGAATAGGGCCGGCTAAAGCAAATGCAAGTCAAGAAAAAGACCCTTAAAAGACCCTTTTGGGTTATTCACCATTTTGGCAAATGCAATATACTAGTGCATCTCAATGAATTAGAATATTATCAAAAAGTTACTTTATTTCAATAATTCAATACATAAAGTGAAACCCATATAATATATATATATATTACAGTCATTACAGAGTGATCTATTTCAAGTGTTTATTTCTGTAAACGTTGATGATTCCACAAGACAAAGGGTGAATATAATATTGATTTATTAGTCAACGCGTTTCAGGGCTCCCAGAAATGCCCCGAAACATAGCAATATTATATAAATTTTTCCTGAGGAAGGGGTCAGGGAGCCCTGAAACATGGCACTAGTAAATCTTGGTATGCATGTACGTACAAGGAACATAAAAGAGGATACCAAAATGTGGGTGAACTAAATTAATCAGGGGGGAAAAAAAAAGAAAAAATTATCTCCAGTAAACAATTACCGTATATGCTCGTGTATAAGCCGACTTTTTCAGCCCAAAAATTGGGCTGAAAAGTCCCCCCCTCGGCTTATACGCGAGTCATATACATATAGTGTGGTGGGGGCTGTGTCCGGGCACTGCAGGAGGCAGGAGGAGGCGGGGAAAGGCTGCAGAATGAGCGTCACGTCACGTGGTGCTGCTCATTAATTATGCATGGGGAGCAGCGCATAGTACATTGCTGCTCCCCTACACAATATAGCCTCCCCTGCTGTCTCCCCGCCCCCCCATGTATACAGAGGCACCCCGCAGTGATCCATCTCACCCCCTCTGTCCTGGTCCTCGGTCTGCGTGCCCCGCGGCTTCTAATACCGGCGTCCTCCCCGCTCTTCCTGCTTGAATGTAATCATGTGCGGGTAGGACGCCGGTATTAGAAGCCGCGGGGCACGCAGACCGAGGACCAGGACAGAGGGGGTGAGATGGATCACTGCAGGGGGCCTCTGTATACATAGGGGGTGCGGGGAGACAGCAGGGGAGCTGTATACCACTGCTGGGCCTGTATACCAGTGCTGGGGGCTGTATAGCACTGCTGGGCCTGTATACCCGTCCTGGGGCCTGTATAGCACTGCCGAGGGGGCTGTATACCCCTTGCTGGGGGCTGTATACCACTTGCTGGGGGCTGCATAGCACTGCTGGCGGCTGCATAGCACTGCTGGGGGCTGCATAGCACTGCTGGGGGGGCCTGTATTCCACTGCTGAGCCTGTATACCCGTCCTGGGGCCTGTATAGCACTGCTGAGGGGCCTGTATACCACTGCTGGGGACTGTATATCAGTGATGGCGGCAACTGTATACTAGTTATGGCCACTATATACCAGTGATGGCTGCTATATACAGGGATGGTGGGCTATATACCAGTGATAGGGGGCTTTATAACAGGACAGTGGTCTGCTGCATTGGTAGTTTTCTGTTTCTATTTAAAATAAAAGTTCAACATTTTATTTGTATCTATTTTCATTTTTAAAATTTTTCAGTACCGGTAGCTGTTGCATTGTCCACCCTACGCTTATACGCGAGTCAATAGGTTTTCCCAGTTTTTGGGGGCAAAAGTAGGGGGGGTCGGCTTATACACGGGTCGGCTTATACACGAGTATATACGGTATCTGCTTTCCGCTTCTTCAGAATACGGTTTAGCTGTTTCTATGCTGCTTTGTTCTGTGAAAGGGTTTTTTCTTTAGGCTTTGTGAATATTTTAGGTTGTATGCTGGTACAAAGACCCTTCTGGTTTTGTAGACTGAACTAAAAGGGCCTCTTTATGATGTTCACTAAGGTATCCTATGTTCCTAATGATTCCACAGTTGGGCATATAACTGTACAAGGAACCTGCGGGTAAACCTGAAGATCCTTCTACTACAGAGTCACAAAGGTCTCCATGAGCGCATGGTACTGTTGTGTGCACGCACATGAGGGGAAGGACAGAGACACTCTGAGCGAGACGCATGCAAGATGCTCGCAAGAGTCTCACATGAATCGCTCGGAACAGCTGCCGCCTCTCCGGACAGGAGCACAACAGCTGCTTGTGTTTCTATGCAGCTGACGCGCTCCAGTCCATTGAGCCGGTGGCTGTTTCAGGTGAGGCATGCTAGACACTTGTGAGTATCTCGCATGCGTCTCGCTCAGAGTGTCTTTGCCCTTAGACTGTAAAACAATTTAAAAAAATGACCATACTTGATAAAAAAAAAAAAATATATGGATGGTTTACAATTACAAAACTGTACTATATACAGCAGGAATACAGCTATGTGAATAAAGCACAGCATATGAACAGTCAGTGCTGTGCATGATTAGTGCCACAGAAGCTTCCGCTCTTTCAATTAGGTCATTGGCAAAAGGTTTGGGTCTGATGCTAGGTCTTAGCGGTAGAAATCGCCTACTAAAACTGGAATTGGAACCCCTGTCATCAGAGAATGCTCAGGATTTCACCCATCACCCCCCAAATACACCACGAGTTTCATTAGTGTGGGGAAGTTAGATTTAAAGGAAATCTGTCAGGTCAAAAATCCATATGTAACTGCTATCATTTTCTAATTCCTTGATCTAAGCTCTCTCTATTCATGTATTTATTTTATTTATATTTTCCTCCTATCCTCTGTAAACTTCAAATAAGATTCATTCCATCTGTCAATCACACTGAATGATCCACTTAGTTCTCTGCTGTCCACTCCCCATAGGATGAATATTCATGTCACATATTCACATATCTGCAGAGGAGATCAGTAGGGAGGGGGAAGAAGGCTGTATTCCTCCTCTCTGCTCTCGGTGTTTGCAGCCAAGCAAGAGGTCAAATACAACACAGAATCTGTCACAGCACAGCAGGGATACCTGCTTAGAGAAACAAATGGAGTAGATACCTTAACTTGATCAGGTAAAGCAGTAAGGCAAATGTGTGTCTGCAATCTCTCTAAGCCAGAAGCTCCTAATTGAAACTGAAACCTGACAAGCAGAGAGAGCAAAAGGAGGAGGGAGGAGAGAGCTGCTAAGGAGTGCATAATTAAATGAGACAATTTAACACACCTGGACTTTTCCTCTGTGAATATAATGGAGAGGACTAATGCAGCAGCTCCCTGCAGAGTCTGAAAATAATTATAACTAGAGAACTCCAAACAGTACGGTAATGATTTTATGTTTTTAAAAGTTATGCCCAGGCACTATTGAAGGGTAATAATAGTATCATACTGAAAAATGACTTCACAGTGTCCCTTTAACACAATAGTATACCTGTATCGTACATGGATTTCAGAACCTGTATGAGGCCAAACATGACATTATTACTGGAAATTTATTTCCGCACAAATTAATTTTTCTTGGGTCATAACACAATAAAATGCACTGTATAAATCAATCTTCTAGTGAGGGTTTTTAATCTCTCTGCTAACAGGATGATCTGTAACATTCTTTCCCTGCTTAAAAATTCTTTATAGAGCAACTATGTCATGAGCTGGGTGAAAATGGGAAATGTAACAATGTTTGCTCCACTCCCATCCGATCCGCTATCTCTCAAGTTTCTTCTTGACCATCTACAATCCAGTTTCCGCTCCTTACACTCTACTGAAACTGCCCTTACTAACAGCTAAATGTAATGGTCACTACTCCTTGCTGATTCTCCTGGATCTCTCTGCTGCATTCAATATTGTGGATCGCCAGCTCCTCCTCTCTAGGTGTCGTTGCTCTATCTGGCTCAATCTGGGTCAAGAACATCACTCTCCTGGTTCTCCTCCTGTCTCTGACCACTCCTTCACCAGCTCCTCTTCCCCTACTTTTCTTTTCACTGTTGGGGTTCCGTCCTAGGTCACCCCTCTACTCTCTGTACACTGCCCCTATTGGGCAAATCATCAGCAGGTTCGGTTTTCAGCACCATCTCTATGCTAATGAATCCCAATTATACACATGGTCTCCTGACATCACGCCTGCATTACTACAAAATACCAGCGATACTCTCTCTGCTGTGTCTAACTTCATATTTTCCCTCTATCTGAAACGGAATATTTTGCTTTTCCTCTCTACTAACTTCCCTAAAACCAATATTGCCATTTCAGTGTGTGGTTCTACCATTACTCCCCAGCAGCATGCCCACTGTCTTGGGGTATATTTGACTCAGATCTCTCCTTCATTCCCCACATCCGATCACTCGCTCACTCATGTCACCTATACCTCAAAAACATCTCTAGAATCTCTACATCTCTTCAATCTTCTTACCATTGATTCTGCAAAAACTCTGTTGCTCATTTATTCTCATCTGGATTATTGCAATTCTCTACTAATCGGTTTCCCTCTTACTAAAGTCTCCCCTCTCCAATCCATCCTGAATGCAGCAGACAAGATCATATTCCTGTCCAACTGCTTTACCGATGCCACTCTCCTGTGCCAGTCATTGCACTGGTTGCCCCTCTGCTACAGTTTTAAGTGGGCCCTAAAAATGCATTTCTTTAGACTGGAATATCACCTCACCTCACTTATCTAAATATTCCCATTCTACTCTTTACAAAATTTTCTTTCAAATCTCATCCTTTGTATTATCTTTTACATCCTCCATGATTTTAACATCACTTTAGCTGTACTTTTATAGATCGTGGCTGGTGAATGGTTCTTGCAGCATTATGTGATTCCCCCATTTAATATATGGCTGGACCATACATGACACTTATGTACATTTTGTGCCTCACCAATTTCCTCATAAATTGTAAGATCTCCTCACTCTCTTGGTATCTGTTGAATTGTTACTCTGTAATGTCTGTACATATAATATTAATCTGCCATTATTTCTAATAAAAAGAAAAGCTTTTCCGCTAGTCAATTTTAAGTTAGAAATATGATCATGGTTTGTCCTCTTCAGGTTCTCAGGCTGAGTTCCTAGGCTCCCCAAATATCAGAAAAATGTTCTATTCTCCTACAGTACAACCACACGGCAAAGAAATGACTACATGTCCCCATTGTAATCAATGGCCAGTCCATATGGCTCAGATAGCTTCCAAGACAGAGATGCTCTTTATTTCTGCCCTCACCTCTAGCTGACTGATAGCCATTATAAATGAGAGACCATTGAGGTATTATAAGGTGCTTAAAACCCTTTGATTAGCCTAAATCACTATGATACAAGTCTGTAAGTAATCTGATTCTTTTGAGTTGTAGTGACTATTTGTAGCCAGTATGGCCACAACCAGCCCCAAAGGATGATGTAACCATCTGTTGAAGGTAGCCAAAAGGTAAACCCACTCAATTGCTGCAGTGATATAGGCCTAGGGCACCCTTAAGAGCCCGTCACACACACGATATCGGTAACGATATCGTTGCAACATAACCAGTTTAGTGATGTTGCAACGATGTCTAAATGACATTGTTGCATGTGACACCTATCAACGATGAGGCGTTGATCGCAGATTTACAAACCGGGTTCATAAATCTATCGTTGGTCGCCCGCTGAACGCGCAGCATCACTGCGTGTGACAGAGGGAGACCAACGATCAGCGAGCTCCCAGCGCCGCACAGAAACGCTGGGCTGGTGTCCAAGGTAAACTGCGGGTAACTAAGTGCCGCGCAGTGCTTAGTTACCCGATGTTTACCTTGGATACCAGCGTGCTCGCTGGTCCGGATCGCTGGTGAGTCTGCCTGTGCGACAGCTCACCGGCGATCAGCCTTCAATGTCCCAGCGATCCCGATCGTTGGTGGGATCGATGGGACATTGAAGCGTGTAACGGGATAATCCTTCAGTCTAATGCAAATGAAGAATCTTTCATAACTGTGTAATGTAGATGAGGTGAAAGATTGAACGATGTGTCCAAAAACACTGATGCATGAAATGGTTTATGTGAGCAAAAAATTTCATTCATCTGTGGAAAATTGTGTAATGTAAATGTAGATTACTCGCTTGTTTAACAATCAGAATGGCAAAAAGGAGGAGTGCAAATCTTGATCCTAAATAGTTATGGCTCTCGGAGGTTAATTGATCTTGTTTTTAGCAGGGTTGTGGAGTCGAGTCGGTGTCCATTTTGGTGGAGTTGGAATAAAATGGAATGACTCCAAAATTATATAATAAATTGGGTACAGTAGTTCAATGAGTATAGACTGAATATTATTTTGAATTATTTTATGTTCTAATTAGCTTAATTATTATATCATAATAATGATGATTAAAAGCCTGATATTCACAGTGTACTACAATAAATGTATCACCTAAACATGAACCATGTATGAGGGAGTCTGAGTCGGATACAGGGAAATTGAGGCGTCAGAGTTTTGGCTTACCACCTCCACAACCCTGGTTCCTGGGCGATTCTTCAGTAGCAGTTGAAGTATTGGAATGAGCCCATATCCATGCCATATTGTTTATCCTTATAATTAAAAATGTTACTGTTCATATAAACTGTGAAACTGATTAATCAAACATTTTAATCGTCGACTCGATTATGTTTTCTTTGTACAGTATCAACAGAAATGTTTGCACAATACTATTTATTTGAAATACATGGGGTTATAAAGTATCACGAGATTTGACTACAGAACACAATTACACTCCAAAATATCAGTGTGAACACAGCACAACGTTACGAGTGCTATTCAATCACAATTCTCATCCTATCTGAACACACACATCTGCAAGTCTACTAATCCCGAGTTACGATAGCATCATTCACATAATTTTCTGCTCATGTAAACGTACCCTTACTCCTATATATTGGGCACAGCTGACATCTGAGGTTCTTGGGTTACTACTCATGCCTGGGGGTCCAACGGCAGCCATACTGTCTTCTACAGACAACAGTAAAAAGTGGGTTAAAAAATAAAAATGCAATGTACAAACTTCAATGAAACACAGTCAATAGAAGATAAGAAGAGTAACACTTGTAGATCCGCACTGTAGCCCACGCTGTAAATTCCTTGTGGAGCCTTTGGATACAGTCATCTGTATACAATGTATTGCTCCCGATAGATTCACATCAGTACAAATCAGCACTGGACTCACTCCAATGTTATAAGCTTGTTCTGCTTAAGCCTCAGAAAATAACTTGATGGAGCTTTGTGTAAGGTTTAAAAGCTTTTATGTTACTCTGCATCCACAAACCGCAAATCTCTTTATTACTGAGGCGGCTATCTGCTGGAAGCAAATTCCTCTAAATGTCTGACTATAGATGTCCTTAAACCACAGGAAAATCTGACAGTAAATTTTAATCATCTGTAGTATTTAACATCAAACTTCTATACTGCATTACTTGTATATTAAATATAATACGCCACTTTAAAAGGAACCAGTCATTACATAGGGGAACTCACAAAAGAGGGCATATTTGGACTGATCAAAGGATGCAGCTGCCTTGAACTTTCCATGGTCAACTTATCTCTGGATCAAGAAGGCAGGGAGTCCAAATTGCCCAGAAATAGACAACTGCATAATGTATATTGGACAATTTGCTGTTCATCTAATTTTTCACCCAAAATGCTGCCCAAGAATATTTTCAGACGTCTAGGTGGGGGCGTTTGACAAAGTGAAAATACCCATCAGGTACTCGGTCACAGTGATTCCCCCCTTCTCATTTATACGCATCCTCAGTTTAGCCAACAGTGCATGTACTTTCAATGACGGTGGCAATGATGAATTTGTTCCAAACAAAAAAAAAAAAAAATATCTCCAGAGATAACAAAAAGGTATCAGAAGTTGAAATGCAACACGTCCGAAAATGGAGAATGAAATCCAGACCATCTGCAGGTCTCCTGCCGCAGGTCTGATCTGGTCATCAAACTTCATACCCTGATCGTATTTCAGAGATCCGAATTTGGCTTTTCCACAACATATTTCAGGGGACAATCTGGAGGTCCAACATTAGATTTATCCTGTGAAAATGTGAACGTTGGGCCAACATTATTGTATTGTGTATGAGGGCCTTTAGGGAAAGTTGCACCATTCTCAATTTTCTTTTTCAATCAGCAAAAACAAGGATCGTCCCAACGGCACTGCAGCATGTTTATGACGAAGGTGGTATTGAGGTAACTATGCCACTTAGTACACAAGAAACACATTAGTCCAGCTAACATGATAAATAACTTAATTAGCACAAAGTGTGAGACTGCACTTCTGCTGTACATGAAGCCATGAGTCCATATCAATACAGGCAGATGAATCATGAGGAGAGTTGGCCAGTCCTCCATGACACTCACACATCACCTTTATAGCCGGTACTACTGTTCTTTGACCTAGAGAAAACTAGAGTGGATATGGCAATGGCTGGGAGGATCCATCCACATGATAGCCATAATACTGCCCCATGATAACTATCTCACACATTCCAGAAGATGAGTGTGATCCCTAATTGACAGGAGAACTTGCACTAAACAATTTGCTGACAGTGACTAGTCACGCTGCCGGCAGCTTTACCCTTGCTTGAAATTTCATTAGCATTAATGATTTGACATTCGCCACTGCCAAGACTAATTAACAGGTATCCATTACAGAATGAAAGCAAGGTCACTGGTATCTTTAATACTAAGCAATGACTTAATGACTCGGCCAGTAGGCGTTATTGAGTGCAACGATTACCATGCCCTATCACCAGGGGAAAACAGTTTGGCAGTCAAGCTGAACTGAAGTAACACTGCAAGAACTCCTATTGGACTGTTGGGCCCGGCTTCATCATTAATGCTCTAATCTAGGTGAGGTGCAATCTGCAACTGAATACCCAACAGGGAGAAACCAAAGAGCTGCTACATTCCCCTTGTGTTAACAGGTGACTGATGTTTCAGACAGCTGGTACATTGGAAAAACGTTTTAAAGGAAACCTGTCATCAGTAGTAGTTATCAAAGAGGTTCTGTCACCAGGTGAACACCAGCTATTATTTATGCCTGCTGCTCCTGAGTGTTCTGGTTTTTGTTTTTTATTTCCACTATATGGTCCAGACATATGGGCTTTTTTATTTAGTGCTGATTTTTACAGTCCTTACCAAGGGGCAGTCCTCAGGATGGCAATTATTGAGAGCAGTCTAAACCCACGCTTCAAAGAATACTACGAGTACCACCACCTTATGAAGACCATAAAAATGAATGCTAAATAAAAGAGGTCCATATCTCTGGAAAAAAAAACACCACAAGACACCCACATAGATACTCAAAAGAAGTAAAAGAAATAAAATGTAGCAAAAACTACACTTTGTACTACTACTTTGTAGATATTGTACCGCTCTTAATCATCACAATTATGGCGCTGTTGCAATGACCAGTCATGGGCTCCTCCCCGTTGGCACACTGAACTTGCCCATTCAGCTAGCACTGACTACAATACATCAATAGAAGGGCATGGTAAAGTTATAAACATAGGCTTTAATTGAGGCAAAAACCACGTTTCTTATTGGAATCTGCTCCAGGAAAAAACTCCTCCCCATTGCTCTTTCAGATGTCTGTGCAATTCGGCTCGATATATGATCACAATGAACGGACTTGACCACCGCATCCCCTAACAAGAGCGTGACAGCCTAATAGAACTACATGAAGCTGTCACATTTGGGTCTGGACAGCAGTGGTCTGTCCGTGCCTTGAGATCCAACATCGGAGTGAAATGCACAGACGTCTGAAGGAGCAATAGGGAGGAGTTTTTCCACTCCCTGAATCAGATTTGAAGAGTTTTTGAAGAGATTTTCCTTGAGCGCTTTATTTTTGCAGTTTTGGACTGTGCCTAGTTTGCAAAATTTTCCAACTGGAGCTGTTTCAAAGAGATGATGACATGGCACCAACTTTAGTTTTTTCCCCATAAGTAGTTTCTAAAAAGGTAAAACAATAAAATGCTGAAAAGCACTGAATATATGAACGGCGTCTTTAAAATAAAAATAATAGAAACGAACAGGATGAGTATCAAGAATTTTCTGGTGCTTTTTCCAGCTTTATTTTTTGGGTGGAGTTTGACTACAGGTCACTGTACTAGGGCTGGTTTCACACTGCGGTCAGGTCAGGTCAGGTTTTGTGTTTCAAAACCCGGAGAGGAACTTGCAGAGAAAAAGTATAATTGAAAGTTTGACACCTGTTCTAGGTTTTGGAGTCACTCCTGGTTTTGAAACACAAAACCTGACCTGACCTGACCAGATCATGCCGCAGTGTGAAACCAGCCTTACTAACCCGTAAACTATCGCCATTCTAGCTCATTGTGATGCTGTCTATTCCAGTCATTGCACCTGTAGTACTAGGACCTGAAATTTTCATACTGACAAGAATGTGCCCTTCCTCTGTCAAGCATTTACTTTGGCCATTCCTGGCCAGTAACGTCAGTGGCTGTGTGCACGCATTCACATTGGGGCGCACTATCAAATCACTACCTACTCTGTACAGCCTGGTGCAATTTTTTTTCCCCTACACGGACCCTGGAAATCTCTCATGTTCACTAAATGTACCGTTACGCACTTCAATGTCATTAAGATATCACCAACCATCTCATGGGCACGCGGTCGTTAGGACATAGTTTTGATATCGTTGGTGAGATGTCACATGTCTAGATATCATGGACGACGCACCAACAATGTAGCAAGCAGCTATCGTTCGTACAACCCAGTGAACGATACTTGTTCACTGTTGTGAATAGGCAAAGTCGTTAACGACCTAGTTATTGCGGTGTCACACAGAACGATGCAGCATGCTGGCTGAACGATGATGGTCTGATTTGACAACATGTTCTCAAATCTGCAATCAACAATCATATGATTTATCATAGTTGTATCTCGGTGTTACACACAACGATGTCCTAACGAAGTCGTTTGAACAACTCTGAACCCGTGACATTTGAGCGATATCGTTCACGATCTCATACCGTGTAACGGGCCTTAACTCTAATATTGGTCAATGTGCTGTTGTGCACATGAACTGAAAACACAGTCATCTCACCCAGGCCTTGAAGTGTGTTTTCATGTGCGTTGGAGGTGCAGCAATGTGCCATGCAAGAAAAATTTGGACCAAGTCTAAATGAAGTAACATGTGCTTCACCTTAACTTGGTGCGGCTTTGCAGAGCATTTGTCAGCCAGACGGCCTACTACTACCACCCCTGAAATGTCACATGAAAACCCTGTATTAAAAGAAGAGGTCAGGCTGCTAAATAGAGAAACCCTGAAGATTATATAAATAGTAACTCACTTATAAAATATTATCATATATATTCCCCAAAGGCAATTTATAGACAGTGTTATATATCTACAAAGCAGTCTGTACTAGTGCACAGTGTCTGCAGACCCGGCATATGGACGTGTGACCTAACAAATACACTCCAGAATACATTATGCCCCCTGCCTGAGCACGTTACAGCATTTATGCACATTTTATGGTAAAAGCCTAATAATCCTATTCTTAACTCCCTTTTAGCTTCACCCATATTTTGGACTGGCAATATTGGCTGATAACTGTCCTTGCAATTCATTGACAGAATCACGACCATTAAAGGCTCAGTCCTAAAATAAAAAAGAGCTTTTCTGCAAATTGTACATGTGTAATCTCTTGGGGGAGGTTTGCATATTTACCAAGAGGGTTTAGGGTTAAAGGGTAATGCAAAAGTCTGTCCTTAAATACACATGATGAAGAAAGACAAATTGACTGAGTCTCGCCAAATCATGAATAGATGAATGAAGGCATGTGGTATGATAGAACAAATGAAGGTCACATATCACATTCCCGTCATGTGCTTATAAAACACCTCAGCAGTCACTTGTCATAGGGAAAATAACAGGGAATTTTTGATATCACAATCCCATTGGGTGGGTGAGCACTGGGCATTTTTTGCCCTTGTGATTCTAGGTGATAGGATATTTGTGATGATCCTCAATAACGTTTCCCAGATACAGTGAATTATGTCTGGTGACAACTGTTCTCTTCTGCGCTCATATATCTGGTGATAATACATACCGTACTTGGATTTAAAGACTCTGGGGCTTTCCCACTAAAGGAAGCCTTTTAGATTACATCCATACAGCAAAACAGGATTGGGAGAATAAATTCAAACATTCCCAGATTTGCAACAATAATCCAAGCAGCACAAATGAGAAATTGTTTAATCTGTCAATGCTAATGAATTGTAATATGTCTGATGGGTGTACATTCTTTATTGACTTCCAGGTATCTGTGCCATCATCTCTCCTCTTGAAAGGGGACATCAAACCAACAGAGGGGAAGGGTTGCTGTAGATAACTGAAAAATAAAATGCCCATTGGAAATTTAAAAGCATTTTTCAGCCTATAACATTGATGACCTGTCCGTAGGATAGGTCATTAATAGCCGATCGGTGGGGGTCCGACACCGGACATCACCCCCTGCCACCAGCTTAGATGAGCAGCCAGATGTGAACGGACTACAGAGAGGAAATCAGTCACTTAATACACAGATTACTGTCTGTACAAATCAGCTCCTATACAGAGGTTTCAGCAAATAAGACATTTTGGACAATTGTTCCATGTTCCAACAAAGATGGACGCTACAATTTGGGGAAGACCTTTTTTCAATCCCCATGATCATGCCCAGTGAAAGCAAGGTCCATAAAGACATAATTGGCGGAATTTGATGTGGACGAAGGTGACCGGTAGCACAAAGCCCCAACCTCAACCCCACGGAGCAAGTTTCAGATGAACTAGAACAGAGATTATGAGCCCGACACTCTCATCCAACATCAGTGTCTGACCTCACAAATGGGATTTTGGAAAAAAGGCCAAAAATTCCCAGACGCTTTGAGAGTCCTCAGTGGTTGATACTTTTTAATGGCTAACTGAAAATACGGTAATTAACCTCTTCACAATCCATGACATTGTACAACATCATGGGCTAGTCACCGTGGTTTGAGATCATCAGCTGAGATGTCAGGTTTACAGCATCTGTGGTGTTAACAATTTAGATCCCGCTGTCAATCACAGTAGGATCCAAAGATGCCCGCCTGAACCAGAGATCCAGCGATATCGCGGGATGTCCGACACTCGCATGACAGCCCGGGTCCTGGCTTGACCCCGGAAACTGTCACGGAGCATTTCCGGTGAGTGATTGGCAAGCGCTGCCAACCAGTCACCGTGCGCAATTCTGACAGATACCGATGTGCTGCAGCTCATGGGGGGTCTGTAAAAACAAGAATTAAAGTTTTTAAAAATATGAGAAGAAAAATCACCCCCCCCCTTTCCCCCCCATTCAAAATAAAAGTATAAAAAAAAATTTGTAAAAAAATTACACATACCGTATATACTCGTGTATAAGCCGAGTTTTTCAGCCCAAAAATTGGGCTGAAAAGTCCCCCCCTCGGCTTATACACGGGTCTATACGGTATGTGCTGTGTGGGGGCTGTGTCCGGGTGCTGGGGAGGCTGGACGAGGCGTGGGGAGGCTCCTGACAGAGCGGCCCGTCACATGGGGCCGCTCATTAGATATGCACGGCTCCCCCCGCCCATCACAGCGGCAGGGGGAGCCGTGCAATACAGCCCCCATATGTATACAGGCCCCCAGTGGGTTATACAGCAGGCCCCCATATACAGCAGGCCCCCAATGGCACTCACCCCCCCCCCACACTGTGCAGAGCCCCCCCCCCCATCCCGATGCATTATATTACCATCCAGCCGCATCACCGCCGGTGCTCCCGTCCATCCTCTCGCGCTGTGTTCGGCTCTCACGTGACCCGGCGCGATGACGTCATCCGACTGCGACCGCCGGGTCACATGAGACCGGGAACGCAGCGCGCGAGGAAGGACAGCAGGACCGGCGGTGATGCGGCTGGATGGTAAGATAATGCATCGGGAGGGGGGAGCTCTGCACAGTGTGGGGGGGGGGGGCGAGTGCCACTGGGGGCCTGCTGTATAACCCACTGGGGGCCTGTATACTACCACTGGGGGCTGCGTGTATATACCCTGGGGCCTGCTGTATACCCCACTGGGGGCCTGTATACTACCACTGGGGGCTGCGTGTATATACCCTGGGGCCTGCTGTATACCCCACTGGGGGCTGCGTGTATATACCCTGGGGCCTGCTGTATACCCCACTGGGGGCCTGTATACTACCACTGGGGGCTGCGTGTATATACCCTGGGGCCTGCTGTATACCCCACTGGGGGCCTGTATACTACCACTGGGGGCTGCGTGTATATACCCTGGGGCCTGCTGTATACCCCACTGGGCGCCTGCCTGTATATACCTCCTGGGGCCTGCCTGTATATAGCTCCTGGGGCCTGCCTGTATATAGCTCCTGGTGCCTGCCTGTATATAGCTCCTGGGGCCTGCCTGTATATAGCTCCTGGGGCCTGCCTGTATATAGCTCCTGGGGCCTGCCTGTATATACCTCTGGGGGCCGGCTGTATATACCTCTGGGGGCCTGCTGTATATACCTCTGGGGGCCTGCTGTATATACCTCTGGGGGCCTGCTGTATATACCTCTGGGGGCCTGCTGTATATACCTCTGGGGGCCTGCTGTATATACCTCTGGGGGCCTGCTGTATATACCTCTGGGGGCCTGCTGTATATACCTCTGGGGGCCTGCTGTATATACCTCTGGGGGCCTGCTGTATATACCGTACCTCTGGGGGCCTGCTGTATATACCGTACCTCTGGGGGCCTGCTGTATATACCGTACCTCTGGGGGCCTGCTGTATATACCTCTGGGGGCCTGCTGTATATACCTCTGGGGGCCTGCTGTATATACCGTACCTCTGGGGGCCTGCTGTATATACCGTACCTCTGGGGGCCTGCTGTATATACCGTACCTCTGGGGGCCTGCTGTATATACCTCTGGGGCTGCTGTATACCACACTGCTGGGGGCTGTATACCTGTGCTGGGGTCCACCCTCGGCTTATACACGAGTCAATAGGTTTTCCCAGGTTTTGGGGGCAAAAGTAGGGGGGTCGGCTTATACACGGGTCGGCTTATACACGAGTATATACGGTACTTGGTATCGTTGCGTTCACAACGCCCGATCTATCAATATATCAAATCAATTAATGAGCAGTAAACTGTGCAACGGAAAAAAAGGTCCAAAACCCCAAAATGACTTTTTTTTTTTTTTTGGTGCTGCAACATTGCTATAAAATGCAATATCGGGCGATCAAAAAAAGCGTATCCACCCACAAATGGTATCATTAGAAATGTCAGCTCAAGACGCAAAAAATAAGCAGTCAAGCAGCCCCAGATCCCAAAAAATGAGGACGCTACGGGGCGTAGAACATGGCGCAAAAAATGCAATTTTTTTTTTTTTTTCAAACTTCTGAATTTTTTTTCACCACTTAGATACCAGTAAAAGTATACGTTTGGTATCTACGAACTCGTACAGACCTGAGGCATCACAACGTCACATCGGTTTTACCATATAGTGAACATAGCGACTAAAAAGCCCAAAAAACAAATGTGTAATTGCACTTTTTTTGCAATTTCACTGCACACTATAAGGTAACATAAATGATTGCATCCAAAAGTACATATATGTCTATATTGATGGAAAAATAAAAGTTATGCCTCTTGGAAGCAGGAGAACAAAAAATGAAGATGACAAAAAGTAAAATTCTCGAGTCATGAAGGGTTTAATAACAAGCTTTCTAGACAACTCAGGTCTCTTCATAAGGCTATAATAATACAAAATCTGAAGAGTCACATACACTAGATGAAATAGAATAGTGCAGTGACTAAGACAAGCGATATGAAACAGAAAACAGAATGATCAGTGTGGGAAGGGGAGAAAAAGCTGTGGCAGTAAATATTGGAGCAGCTCATAAACCATGTCCCAAATTATTATGCAAATTGGTTTTAAGTGTCATGGTTTTTTGTTTTTTTTTCCCAATTAAACCCATTGATGGTGTTGTGTCTTAGGCTACCGTTACACGCTGCAATATCGTTCCAATATCGCATGCAACTTCACAGGAGCGCGCACATTTTTGGCACTTGTCCAAGATCGCACCTGCAACCTCCGACGATCCGGCGTCCCGGAAATCAACTGCCAAA
The DNA here is from genome assembly GCA_033576535.1 of Allobates femoralis. Classification (NCBI taxonomy): domain Eukaryota; kingdom Metazoa; phylum Chordata; class Amphibia; order Anura; family Aromobatidae; genus Allobates; species Allobates femoralis. Next base: position 77,141,614 of record JARQOC010000006.1, on the reverse strand, counting down.
TTGCCCAGGCGATGTTGCAGATCGCAGTTGCGGTGTCACACAGCACAACCACATAAGCAATGTGGGTGTACTTTTGACCCAGCTTAGGACGTAGGCATACCTGAGTTAGCTTAACCGCACCCAGAACACTCCAATTGGATGCCGAAAGAGCGTTACCATTGGTCAGCCATCTCAGACAACATGGTGGCGATATGGATGTAATTGCCCATTCTACCATCTCGAAACTGATGTCATATGTGATGTGTAGGAGCTCCAGCAACACACTGCGGCGTCGCCAAACTGGCAGACAGGAACGCCTACGCGTACTCCTCAATAGTAAAGGAGGTGTTTAAAAATGATTCACATTGTATACATGCATTTTCACCAAATTCACGAGATGCAAAAGTCAATGAATGTAGTGGTGTACGCACACATAATCAAAGATGGCTCCTTTAGTAGGGCCATCCAATCAGCATACAATACTAGCCACCAATCGCTGTAGATGGGGCGTGGAAAACACAACTCACAGGCACGCCTACGGCCTTGGTTGTGCAACGTGTGAAATCGCAAGCAAGATCGTGGTTGCGCCGTCACACTGCACGATCATGCCAGATCGCATATGCAACATTGCACAGTTGAAGAGCATGCACAATCTCCTTGCGATGTCGTTCCTGCGATTTATTGCAGTCGCATCGCCCTGTTACACAACACAACGCACAAACTATATCAACCGCAACTGACCACACCACGTGACATTTGGTCAATGTTGCATGCAATGTTGCGATGTGTAATGGTACCCTCAGGGTTCTTTGGATCACCGAAATCAATCTCAGATACCTGTGATAATTAGTTTGGCAGGTGAGCCCAATAAAAAGGAAAACTGGGTGTTCCACAATATTAAGCAGGCCACAGTTTTCATGTAACATGGAAAGAAAAAGGATCTCTGCTGCCGAAAAGCAACAAATAGTGCAATGCCTTGGACAAGGGATGAAAACATTAGATGTTGCACAAAAACGTAAGTGTGATCATCGTATTGTGAAGAGATTTGTGGCGGATTCTGAGCACAGACGTGTTCATGCAGATAAAGGCAGAATGAGGAAGGTTTCTGCCAGGCAAGTTCATCGGATTTAGGCTGGTTTCACACTGCAGTTTTTTCCCTGATCAGGTTCGATCAGGTTTGCGTGTCAAAACCAGGAGTGACTCCAAAACTCAGAACAGGTGTCAATCTTTCAATTATAGTTTTTCTCTGCAACTTCCTCTCCTGGTTTAGGCACACAAGCCTGATCAAATCTGATCAGGAAAAAAACTGTGTGAAAACCAGCCTAAGAGAGCAGCTGCTAAAATGGCCTCACAAACAAGCAAACAGACTTTTGAAGCTGCTGGTGCCTCTGGAGTCCCTCGAATCTCAAAGTGTAGGATCCTTCAAAGGCTTGCTGTGGTGCATAAACCTACTTTTTGGCCACCCCTAAACAGTGCTCACAAGCAGAAACGGTTGCAGTGGGCCCAGATATACATGAAGACTAATTTTCAAACAGTCTTGTTTACTGATGAGTGACGAGCAACCCTGGATGGTTCAGATGGATGGAGTAGTGGATGGTTCGTGGATGGCCACCATGTCCCACCAAGGCTGCAACGTCAGCATGGAGATGGAGGAGTCAGGTTTTGGCCGGAATCATTGGGAAACAGCTGGTAGGCCCCTTTAAGGTTCCTGAAGGTGTGAAAATGACCTCTGCAAAGTATATAGAGTTTATGACAGAACTTTCTTCCATGGTACAAAAAGCAAAAACGTGCCTTCAGGAGCAAAATCATCTCATGCTGCAAAGAATACCTCTGTGTCATTCGCTGCTATGGGCATAAAAGGAGATAAACTCATGGTGTGGCCACCATCTTCCCCTGACCTCAACCTATAGAGAGAGAACCTATGGAATATAATCCAGTAAAAGATCTACGAGGGTGGGAGGCAGTTCACATCAAAACAGCAGCTCCGGAAGGCTATTCTGACATCATGCAAAGAAATACAAGAAGAAACTCTCCAGAAACTCACAAGTTCAATGGATGCAAGAATTGTGAAGGTGATATCAAAGAAGGGTTCCTATGTTAACATGTAATTTGGTCAGCGAGGCATTGGATCAGGGCCGAGCCGCCCTCAAGGACGGAATATGTTAGGGGGGTGGAGTATATTATTAAACTGGAGGGGAAGATATACAGGAGACGGAGTATGGGGAAACTGTTTGATCAGCTGTGGGAACCCTGGCTGAGTCGGTGATGGGTAAAGGCAAGGAAGGTTGGATAGGAAGTTTTAATGGTCAGTAGAGTGGTATATTCCTTACATCTATGAGTAACTGCCATACGTATTGTAATGTTATTGATGAATACCGTTGATTTAAATAACCACATAAGAAATTAACAGTTATCTGCGGAATGGGAAGGGAGGGTATGGGGGAGGGTGGGGGGAGGGAAAGGGGGGGATTGGATTGGGGAATATTAATATGTAAACTTTGATGCATATTTGTGGATTTTTGTAATGTTTAACTTCATTTAATAAAAATATCTGATTCAAAAAAAAAAAAAAAAAACATGTAATTTGGTCTGTTAGGATGTTTTAGAGTTAAATAGCTTTTTATTTCAGTGAATGTGACGTCCTAATGCTGCAAATTCAACAAATGAGCATTTTCAGTTCTTTAAAGGGAACCTGTCACCCAAAATCAGGTCCCTAACCTGTTAATACCTGTCCCTGCAGCCTAACACTACTATCTAAGCTATCCCTGTCTGACCATTTTTAGTAATTTATGAGTAAAATAAAGCAGTTTGGAAACTTACAAAATTCATGACAGTGGGGCGTTCCTCTCTGCGTCTGTGACGGGTAGGCGGGTCCCCTGTGCCGCGCTACCCCCGCCTCTCAGCTCTATTACGCCCTAATGGGCGTCATTCCATCCTTCACTGCGCGGGCACGATTGAATCATCGCGCCTGCCACGTCACCGCTGCGACGTGGTCACATGATGCCTGGATCACTTCCGTGCGTCACTGGCCTCACACAGGCCGACTTCAGCATGCAATCTGCGCATGCTCTTAGTCGGCCTGTGAGACCTGCGACGCCCAGAAGTGACGCGATCCAGGCGTCACGTGACCGCGTCGCAGCGGTGGCGGGCGCAAGAATTCAATCGTGCCCGCGCAGTGAAGGATAGAATGACGCCCATTAGGGCGTAATAGAGCTGAGAGGCGGGGGTAGCGCGGCACAGGGGACCCGCCTACCCGTCACAGACGCAGAGAGGAACGCCCCACTGTCATGAATTTTGTAAGTTTCCAAACTGCTTTATTTTACTCAAATTACTAAAAATGGTCAGACAGGGATAGCTTAGATAGTAGTGTTAGGCTGCAGGGACAGGTATTAACAGGTTAGGGACCTGATTTTGGGTGACAGGTTCCCTTTAAAACATTTAAAAACTCAAATGCGCCTAATAAATTTGGAGCAGTGCATTTAGAGTTTTATTTTTAATTTTCAAGATTACATTGTTATCATTGGGAGGTTTCTTCAATAAAATTCGATGTATATTCTAACGGGTGATGACTTATTACACTGACTCATTTGCACCGACCATTTAGGAAAATCAGAGAAAAAGAATATTTGCATAATAATTTGGAACATGGTGTACATAAGGAGCGAAATGGTTTTATTTTCCTCCGATTTAGGTCTGTTCCAGGATTTGATATATTTGTATTCCCAGTCGAAGTTTCCTTTCAATAACAGCAATTTAGTTTCCATGATACTATGATCAGGGCCGCAGGTAGATCTACCCATTTTTCTTTAGTTGTGTGGCAATGAGAATTCATCCTTGTTCTAAGCATTTGTCCCATCTCTCCTACATGCAGATTCCCAATTAGACGCTTGGTACATAAAATTAAGTACACCACATTAGTTGTGGTGCAGCTAAAGGTACCCGAGATCTTGTAGTCTTGATGTGTGCTGGGAATCTTTATCTTGTCTATTGTCATAAAATGGACAGGTTTTGCACTTTTTCTGGTTCTAGTTATTGGAGAAGGAGAGGGAGCTTCTGACAATAACGCTTTTTGGATTCGGGGGCTGCCTAAAACACACAAGTGGGGGTATGGAAATAGTCAGGCATCTTTTTGTTGGAGTGGTTGTTGTTTCCAAGGCAACTCCTCTCAACACCTCCAGATTTGGATTGTAGGGGACAATGAGAGAGACCTGACTGTTTTCTTCTTTAGTTTTGTAATGTAGGGGATGATTCCTTGATATTCTGGTGGCTCTTGTAATCTGGTTTTCAATTGCTCTTGGATGGTAGCCCTGATTTAAAGAGGTCTATGAGGCCTTGGAGGCGACTGTCTATATTTGTAGGGTTGGAACATATCTGATGGCCTGACTATACCCAATAGAGGTTTTTATATATGTTTTGGATGACAACTGTCCTATTGAAGATATGTTGGACTGTGTTCACAAGCAGAAGTCATGCTGCAGCTTTAAATTGCAACTGTTCTGTATCATCGAATGCTTTTCACCAGTGCTGTGGAATCAGAATTGATATAAAATGGACCAACTACAAAAATATATACAGTATAATAAATTATGTACAGTAGTTCAATGCAACACATGCTCAATATTATTATTATGGTGATCTAAATATATTGATTATTGTATACTAATGATTAAAAGCCTGTTGTTATTTTAATATCATTAATGTATAACTTTAACATTAGCCATGTATGAGGGAGTCTGACTCAGATTCAGTCACAGGTTTGGCTTCCTAAGTCCATAGCCCTGATTTTCACGGTTTCTCTGCACAATCAATATTGCAAAGAAACAGCCGGTTTACTTGCACGATCACCAGCTGTTAAACCCAGCGGTTCTATACCCAAGTGCATCCCTTCCACATCTGGGCATACTCCGGCACTCTGTCAGGTAACCCATCGCTCCTCCCTGGCCATGAGGGGAGGGGTGGGGTGTCACCTCTGGAATGGTAAAGTAGTGCAGGTGCTCGCTCTCACCATGTATTGTGCTCTCAGAGACTTACTTCAGGGTATGATATTGCTGGAAAGCAGGACGCCATCACTTTCAGCGATTATGCGCTTCAGGGGCCCCAGATCACCTAGTATCTGCTGTTGCCAGCAGATACGGGACACAGTGTCTGCTGGTTTGGCTAAGTGGTGGGAGGCTCCCTCCATTCTTTCCTTGTCATCATCTTCTTTGCCTCTCTGGGCTGAGGGTGGAGATTGGGTGTTGCCTCAGCGTGTCAGGTGAGCCACGAGAGGGAGATTTTAACACGCAATATCCTCCCTTCTGCGTAATATTTTCAGTTGTGCTTGGGTGGTAAAGGTTAGTAGTTAGGCGTGTTTCTCCTGGTTTACCCTGGCTTTTCTTTTCCTTTGTTTTGATCTGCACTTCTCTTCTTGGTTGTATTGGTGCGTTTGATCCGACTGTGGTTTGTGTGCTCTGCACCAGCCACTCTGCCATTTGTCACCTGGGAAGGGCTCTGCCAAAATTCCCCCCTTCCAAGACCGGAGGATGGGTGAAAAGTACCATGGACCTTAAGAATGTGCAATAGTGTTATGGTTAGTGTAAAGTGTGTTTGGCATACTGCTCTTGCAGGCTGCAGTCTCACCACTACCCTAGCATTACATCAGCCATATTTATATGTGTAAGGAAACAGTGGAAAGACAGAAGCAGTACATGGCAGCTGCAGATTAAAGCGAACCTGTCACCCCCTCCAGACATCTAAAAATACCATAGCCACCTTCTGTAGCACTAAGGCTGCAGTCTGACAAGGTGTCTATAGCATTTATGCTCCCTTGATTCACCGAAATAAAGACTTATATAAAATCTGTTTCAAACCAGATCCAAGACCGGGAGGCGGGTTTTCAAGTGTCTGTCTCCTTCCTCTGTGGTGTCAGTCATCCCTCTCTGCTCTCTGTGTGCCGCCTCCAGGTCCATCTCCCTGCATTACAAAGCTTTGTCAGCTCTGCTACAACATAGAGCTGCTGTTATAGGAGACCCCACAGTAGTAAATCTAGCAGGAGGATCCTGAGCAGAGAAAGCCTTGCCTGCTACATAGCAGCCTTGAGCTGTCAGCAGTGCAGCAGAGTTGAGTTTGTGCTTTAGATCATAGGCTGAGGAGCAATGCTGCTGGGTACAAGAAACTGAAAGTGAAAACTGCTCAGCTCAAGGGCTATGTAGCAGGCAGTGCTTTGTCTGCTCAGGGTCCTCCTGCTAGATTTACTACTGTGAGGTCTCCTATAACAGCAGCTCTGTGTTGTAGCAGAGCTGACAAAGCTCTGTAATGCAGGGAGATGGCCCTGGAGGCGGTGCACAGAGAGCAGAGAGGGATGACTGACACCACAGAGGAGGGAGACAGGCACTTGAAAACCCGCCTCCCGGTCTTGGATCAGGTTTGAAAACAGATCTTACAAAAGTCTTTATTTCAGTGAATCAAGGGAGCATAAATGCTATAGACACCTTGTCAGAATGCAGCCTTAGTGCTGCAGAAGGTGGCTATGGTATTTTTAGATGCCTGGAGGGGGTGACAGGTTCGCTTTAATATCGCAGTGTCTGAATGCAGCCTAAAATGTTGTGCTCATGATTTGGCAATGGGTTTTTCCTTCTAATTCCCCACATCTCCTATTTAGTGGGGTCTCTGGTTAACATAGGTTGGATGGGGAAGGATACATTTGCTCATTTCGTGCAGGACAGCTGTGTTTAGGTTAGTGAATGCAGCTTCCGAGGCTGGGTGTCATAACTGCACCTCCTGCAGATCTCATCTGTGCACCATAAATCCTCCTCCAACATACCTGGGTAGATCTGTCACATGAAAACAGGTAGCGGGTCAGGTAGAAGCATTTAATGTTAGGAGGTAATGATTACTTTACAGATACCAGTCTGGCCTTGGGCTCTTCAAGGAATGAAAATCAATGATACCTAGAAGACATATACACTACTATGCACAAAAGCAAGATGTTTCCTTTACATACATCCTTGAACCTTTAATTTCTCAAGTAATGCACAAAGATGACAGGTCGCCAAGGTGCAGCAGTGCTGTTGCTTTTACAGGAATAAAGACAAAATGGAGACTCTCTCATCTCTTTTTAGTGCCACACAAAAAAATTGTTACATAATATAAGAATAATGGGCTAGGGGAAAATGTGTAACTGGGTTAACAACTGGCTCAGCTGTAGGCAATAAAGGCTGGTAATTAATGGAACACACTTGGCTTGGGTCAGCGTTAGCCGTGTATCACACGGACAGTCTGATTCCAGCCTAAGTCGGACATGTCACGGATGAGTAACTTGGAATGGCTCTCCCCTGTCATGACGAGTGTGTAGCCGCTTAGAAAAACAAGCAGCTGATGCTCCCGTCCAGAGAGGGGAGAGCCATTCCAAGTTACGCATCTGTGACATGTCCGACTTAGTTGTATATCACATGGCTAGTGTGATTACAGCCTTAACAGTGGGTTTCCACAGGGGTTAGTATTGGGCCTTCTTCTTTTTTACATACCAGTATTTATTAATGACCTTGTAGTGGATATGTAAACTGGAGGACTTAGGCTGAGGACTGGCAATTGAAGTTTAAATGTAGTGTTGAGAAGCAGCTGATAAGGTCCTGGATAGGAGGTATGTGTCGCCGAGCTAGCTTGCCTTGGTGATGTTGGGGTAGGGGATAAAGGCTCTAGCACAGATAGAGCTGAGAGTTTAAAAGGCCTAGATTTTAGGTTTAAGATATGACAAGACGAGATGGGAGGGACTGGTCATTCTAATTCTCCTATCCAGGTCAGCAGCCAGTCTAAACAGGTAGCTGAGCCACCTCAGAAAGTTGTCGGAGAGTAGATGTGGAATTATCTCTGGTGGGTGCAGGACAGTCTGCCAGCAGTGGACCAAGTGAAAACATGGTTTACTGGGAGAATCACTGTTGTATTTTAAGTTATACCATTTTGCTGTTGAAAGGCTTTATCTTCCTATTTGACAAAGGATGGCTCCACACCAAGATTTTGTGCATCAGGTTCTGTCCAGTTTGAACCAGACAGGACCTGATCCGGTTTTGCCTCCCATGTATCCCTATGGTGCCGGATTGGTCCTATTTGGCCATCCGATTTTGTGTATTCTGTGCCGGATTTGTTTTTGTCTGTTATTTCACCGTGCCCAAAATCAGAGCCTGCAGCATTTTTGGGCTAAGGTGGGGAAAAGATAAAATAAATAGTTCGGACAAAACCAGATCCGGGGCGATCCAGTGCCCATAACATGAGAGTCTAGAGGCGCCGGATCCGTTAAAAAATAAATAATCAGATAATTTCCCGGATCTGATTTTTTGCACAGAGCATGCTCAAAAATCCTGCTGCTCTAACTTCAGCACCATCAACAGCAGTATTTCAAGCACAGGCTGTGAATTCAGCACCAAGGACAGCAGCAGAAAACGAATCCTGCAAAAAAACAGGATCCAGGACCATATTTGGCCACACTTTTCTACACATCCTGTCCTGTCCGTTTCTCTCCAGTGGATTCTGCAAAAAACAGGATCCACCCTAAAGGCCCCTTTACGCGCCACCACTGCGTGGTAGCAACTGCCTGGCACTGGGGATAATTGTGCCTGTTGCCATGAAATTGCTATGAAATGGCGGCGTGTAAATAGGGGAAATTCCTCCGGTGTCCAGCAGTTGACTCAGATACCCATTTCTGAGCCGTGCTCAAAAACTGAAGGCAACACTTAGGCACAATTGCCATGGTAGTGGCATCTAAACGGGGCATAGGGATGGAATTTGCGTCGCCTAGTGAATTCCCAGGGGCGTGACACAGCGTCATGGATACCACGCCCCATCAACGATCATTGGTGGGGACTACTGTGTTACGATTGGCTGTCCCTTCAAAGGGCGCCATATTTAAAGAGCCATCCATTCACAGTCCACAATTGGAATGGTGTCATGTATTAGCCAGCCTTCCTGTGCAGGCTGGCCAATCATGATGCTATTGCGTTGTCCAATCAGCGTAATAGCGTCACGGAATACACAACTCTGTCACGCCTATGTACTTGCGGCACAAAAGATGTACGCCCATATTCCTTTGTGGTAGCGGCGTGTGAAGCAGCGAAGGTATTCAACAGGAAGTTATCCGCAGGATCTGTCGGAACTTCCGGGGAACAAAGATACCTTCAGTTGACAAAGCAATGGCGGCGTGTATATGCGTCATCGGCGATCGGTGTCCACCGTCAAAAACGTGCACGTGCGGTGAATACCTGTTGCTAGGCACTGTGGCGGCATGTACCTTAAGAGACAAAAACCATGGTGTGAAGCCAACATAAGAACTTTGCTGCTTGTACCCACCTCAACCGCTGCCATTCTTTGTATGTAAATAAATGTAAGGTCATGCAGTTCGGCAGAGGAAATAAATGTATAATTATGTACTTAAACAGGAAAAAAAACTGCACAGCACTCAAGACATAATGTGAACTTGTGCTAGCTGTGACGCTGGACTAAACAACTAGAAAAGATTCACTGCAGCACTCAGCTACTGCCAAAAATGCACACATGCTAACAAGCGATATATGAGGAAAAAAAATTAAAAAAAATTTACGTTTTTTTCAAAAAACTCAATATTCTCATTTTTTTATTTTCTGGAGTTCTTGGTACACACATTGGCCAATGTCCATTTGCTCATCAACCACGACACAGTGACCCCAGGTCTGATGAGTCCTAAGTGGACATCCCTTTTTTTTTTTTTTGGCAGTAGCTGAGTGCTGCAGTGAATCCTTTGCTAGTTGTTTAATCCAGCGTCACAGCTAGCACCATTTCACATTATGTCTTTGAGTGTTGTGCAGTTTTTTTTCTGTTTTTGTATAATATGTGGAGTTGCTGGCTCCATGTCTGCACTAGCACCCTCATCGCCCACAGGTGGTCTGAGGTTGAGATGGTGTCCACCCACTTAGAAGTGGGACAGGGAGGACAAGGAGGACAGGGATGTCAGCTTAGGACTCATCAGACCTGGTGTCACCGTGTCGTGGTGGATGAGCAAACGGACATTGGCCAATGTGTG
>JARQOC010000006.1:77110573-77131505 GCA_033576535.1 Allobates femoralis | reverse complement strand
GGAAAAGTTTTCCCCCTCCCATATACTAATGTGCCACAAACAGGAAATGGATATCACCAACCATTCCCATTTTATTTAGGTGTATCCATATAAATGGCCCACTCTGTATTTAGATATGAGAAGAAACTAGTTGTAAAATTGTTAGAGCCGAGATGGATTAACACACAGATAGCAATCACCATTTAATTACACTGATGTATGGATGTAATTGCCTGCAGTTATCAGCTGGCCACAGCAGAAACATTAGACCTCCCTACCTTCTGTCATATAGAAAACCTGAGAAAGCATCAAGGGGGCCATCGCGTAGAGAAAGAGGCAATATGAACCCAAAAGTGTACTACACAACGGATGACAAGACCCGCTATCATCTGTATGATGCTGGTTAGCATAGTTAATCTCACCAGGGGATTCTGGCATTATAAAACAAAGCAGGAGTGTCAGTAAGGGCTGTAAAAATGAGAAAGGCGGAACCAAGTGCAATTAGCCTGTGTACAAGGAGCTGAAATAGCTAATTACTGCAGGGCGCTGTACAATAAACAGGGGAGCCACGGGCACCCACAAGGAATTAAAAACCCTCTAATTCTAAGTTTACTGAGTAGTGATCAGAGGTTTCTGGAATAGCTGGGTAACGGCTAATACAGCTGCAATAATAAGTCAGAGGCATCCAATGCTCTTAATATACAGCTTACCTCTGCACCAGGAGGAGACGCTGCTGATCTGGCATCCTTCAGCTGCTTACAGGATCCGTGCATCCATCCTTTTATGATTAATAGGACAGGTGATTAATACCTACCAGCCGTGGGCAAAACCTGGATAGCGACTGACTGCTGTCAGCAACAGGTATCACCACCCAATGCAGATGTATATGGCAGCTCTGCTCACTCTGACACATTTTTCAGCCCTTTTAAAAACACAACTTTTTTTTTCAATTAAAGCGATTTTTATATTTTATTTAAAAGAGAGAAAAAAATACAATTGCCTAGGTCAAGAAATATTTAGATCAAATGATTGAATCTTTGTGAACAGTCACCGCTCTGACAGCAATGACTGACAGATGGGTCTAATGCTGACTGGATGTCATATCTTCAGCTTAATAACATTTTTTTTTTTCATGCGACAGGTTCCCTTTAAGCATGTGAAATGCAGCTTGATGGGGTTGAGGTCTGGCGATTGACTCGGCCATTGCATAATATTCCACTTCTTTGCCAAAAAAAAAAAAACAACACAACACCTCCTTCCTGGTGGCTTCTGCAGTATGTGTTGGGTCATTTTCCATTTGATTGAATCTGAGCAGAAAGTATCGCCCTCTGCACTTCAGAATTCACCCAGCAACTTCGGTCTTCAGTCACAACATCAATAAACACTAGTGGTGACCCTGGGCCATCACACTGCCTCTTTCATGTGATATAGATGATGTCTGCGCTTTGGATCATGAACCTCTCCAAGCCTTCTCCATACGTTCTTCTTCCCATCATTCTGGTACAGGTTGATCTTCGTTTATTCTGTACATAGGATTTTCTAGAACTGGGCGGCTTCTTTAGGTTTTTTTTGGCAAAGTCTAATCTAGCCTTTTTATTTTTAAAGCTGATTAATGGTTTGCACCTTATGATGAACCCTCTTGTGTTTGTTCTCAGGCAGGTCACTAGTTATGGTACACTTAGATAGTGAAACACCTATGGTATTTCCTGGAGAGTGTTGTTCACTTGGGTGGATGTTGTGAAGGTTTTTCTTCTTTCTTCACTACAGAGAATTCTGCAATCATCCACTACCAGTAGTCTCTTTTTTTGCAGAATATACTACACTCTTGATTTGGACGCTCCAAACTTTTCTGATACTTCTCTGATGCATTTCTTCATGTTTTTCCTAGCCCAATGATGTCCTGTTTGTCTTCTATTGAGAGCTCTTTTGACAGCATGTGCTGGATTCACAGAAACCGCATTTAAATGCAAATACAACACCTAGAATGAGCTCCAGAACTTTTTACCTGCTTAATTGATGATGGATTGAGGAAATTACCCATGTAAATCCATTAAAGAGCTTTTAACATAACTATTCAATTACTTTTGGTCCCTTGAAACCCTTACTTTAATTAGAATGTGAACACCTTCCAATTAAAGCTGAAAGTCTGCACTTTAAGCCCATATTGATTATTTCTTGAATAGGTTTTAGTAAACAGCGAAAATGCCAAAACTTGTGTCACTGACCAAATATTTCTGGACCTAACTATGTATATATTTTATAAGAGGACATGAAAATATATTTTAAGAGCCCTGATTCATTAAGGTTGGCATTCTCCTAAGCTTGTCTTAAAGTGTGGACTGGAGTACGACGCAACAAATTCTAAAAAAGGTACGTTCCCACAATCAGGAATAGCAGCATTTTGGATGCAGTGTATTTTTGTGGCGTCCAAAACACTGCGTTATACAGTAGAAGCACAGTGGATGGATTTATAGAAATCCTGTGCCCACTGTGCTTCTTTTCTCCACAACATAAACTGACATGAAGTGTGACTTTCTGAGTTGCAGTATGTCAATTTACTAGTGCATCTCAATGAATTAGAATATCATCAAAAAGTTAATTTATTTCAGTACATAAAGTCAAATGCATATAGGATATAGAATCATTACAGAGTGATCCATTTCAAGTGTTTATTTCTGTAAATCTTGATGATTATGGCTTACAGCCAATGAAAATCCAAGGGTCATTATCTCAGAAAAGGAAAGTAGGAAGTATGAAAGGTTAAAAATCCGCTGCCGTATTCCACGAGACATTAAAGGGTGAATATAATATTGATTTATTAGTCAACGTGTTTCAGGGCTACAAGAACTGCCCTGAAACATGGCAATATGATATTGATTTTTGAGGATATTCTAATTCATTGAGATGCACTAGTATGTTTACGGAGACTCGAGTGTTCTCAGCGGGCCCACAATGCTGATCACAAGTACATACAGCACACTCTCCTGGGGACAACACTCGAATCTCTGCAGAAGACACTCCGAGTCCCTCAGGGTACCATCACACCAGGGTACCTCGCCGAAGATATCGCTGGCGACGCACGGGAACGCGCACTTTTTTTGGCACCCTGCCAGCGTCGCCATCGTGTGTTTACACGCTGCGATACCTCCGGGGACGCACCGGCGATGTTACACGTGGCATCGCCGCTGGGGTGTCTACAAACCCCTGCGGCGATCCTGTAACATGGGAGCCTATGGCTCCCATTGCTTGTAACATCGGCGATCGCCATGTTACATGGGGCCATGTGTACACATCGCCCCAGAGGGCTCGCCTGGTTTCAGAACAGTTCTGGGAAACCAGGAGACTACTCAGAGGCGATATTTCGCCTCATTATCGCCCCTTTACACTAGGCGACGCAGCCGCGTTGCCTATGTAATCGGCGGCGATATGTCCTGGTGTGACGGTACCCTAAGAGGTGTCCTCTTCTGAATAAATTTGACGCATTATTATTTTTGTGAATCTTCAAAACAGTTTTACAAGAAGATTCTGACACAAAAATTGTTTGATGAATTGGGATTTTTTTTAACAAAATGATGTGTAAAAAGCCAGTTAAAAAAAAGGAGACAGCATGATAGGACACTGGTGACTTCTGCAATTTTCTCAATAGTGTAATAATAGTTATTCATTTATACAGCGCTATTAATTCCACAGCGCTTTACATTTTGCAACGTATAACAAGACTACTTCTCAACTCAGACTTAATTTTTTGTTCAGGAGCCTGGGTGAACTGTTACACAATCTGTGGGACAAATGGCTATGGTTACATCATTCTGATATAGTTGTAGAACAACCAAACAAAAGAGAAAGCATTAGACGATTATCTCCCTTCTTGGCATCCAGAATGACAAACCTGTATGTACAAGTATTAAGCATCACATATGTCGCTCAATATTTACGTAAAGGGCCTTTCCTCATAAATCAAAATGAAATCTGTCAGGTCAAAAATCCATATGGAACTGCTATAATTTTCTAATTCCTTGATCTAAGCTTTCTCGATTGATGTATTTCTTTTATTTATATTTGCCTCCTATCCTCTGTAAACTTCAAATAATGAGATTCATTCCATTTGTCAAATCACAGTGAGTGATCCCCTTAGTTCTCTGCTGTCCACTCCCCATAGCATGAATATGCATGTTACATACTCACACCACATCACTGCACAGGACATCACATCAGTGTGTAGGGATGGGCTGTGTGCTCCTCTCTGCTGTCTGTGTTTGCATCATCACAAGAGAACATAAAACACAGAAACTGTCACAGCAGGGATACCTGCTTAAAGAAACATATGTAGTCTAGATCAGATAATGCAGACCTGCAATATCTCTCTCTCTCTCTCTCCCAATGTCCTCAACAGCACATAAGCTCCAATGGAAACTTAAACCACTTTGCACTTGGAGCAAACGGAGGAGAGGGAGTGCATAAATACATGACAGTTTATACAGCAGCCTGACTATTCCTGTTTGCTTATAATGGAGAGGATTACTCCAGGAGCTCTCTGCAGGGTCTGACAATGCTGATAACATGGAAACTACAAATGTTACAATAATGATTTTACATGTTTTTAAAATGTCTGCCCAGACACTATTCAAGGGTAATATTAGTATCATACTGAAAAATGACCTGACAGTGTCCCTTTAAAGGGATCCTAGAAAAATGATGGGAGTACTGGTGTGTCACGGTCCGCGCTGCTGTGATGTGGATAAAAACTCACCAAGGAGACAGCAGTTATTCCATCCTTTTATTTCCTCCTCTTTCCTACGCGTTTCAGCGCCACACCCGGCGCCTTCCTCAGGGACATTCAATGTCAATGAGGAAGGCGCCGGGTGTGGTGCTGAAACGCGTAGGAAAGAGGAGGAAATAAAAGGATGGAATAACTGCTGTCTCCTTGGTGAGTTTTTATCCACATCACAGCAGCGCGGACCGTGACACACCAGTACTCCCATCATTTTTCTTGGATTCAAGCCACTGTTCAGTGGTCGGTGGAGGTCCTGCAGCAGCTGGAACACTGATTCCAATACGCCTTCAAACCAGTTGTGGGGATCACAACTGTATCAGGTGAGCAGCTTCATAGCACCACCACCTCACATAAGTGTCACCAGTGATAGGGCACTATTGCGCCTCTTGTCCCCCTCCCTATTTTCTTTTTAAAGGGATCCTGTCACCTCCAGAACGCCTCCTAAGCTACGAAGACATGTCCCTGCAGCATCCATTCACTAATCTCACACTCCTTTTGTCTCCTAAAAGTATCCTGTGAAAGTGGATAAAAATGTTTTAATACTTACTCATAAGTGATTATAATTAGCAGGGGCTATATTCTTTAGCCCCTAGGACGTGTTGTTTTGCAGGCTCCAGGATCCACCCTCTCTCTCTCTGTGCTGCTCTGCTTGTGCAGGCATTACCCTCCCCCTCTCTATCACTCACAGAATGCAAATCATTAGTCCTGCCTTCAGCTGCACATAACAGCAGCACAGACAGAGAGAGGGTGGATCCTGGAGCCTGCAAAACAACACGTCCTAGGGGTTAAACAATATAGCTCCTGCTAATTATAATCACTAATGAGCAAGTATTAACCCCTTCCAGACCCTTGGCCCACCCCCTGGGCCATGGAATGATCGGGCTCCTGCAGGTCGAGTGAGGGTGTCACTGACCTGTCACTCGGCCTGCAGGTACATGGGGAGTTGTACAACACCCCAGGGGGGGTCGATTTGCCCCCACCCCCACCCCCCCGGCTACAGGCGCGGTGATTGGCACTCAAAAGTGAAAGTGAAAATCACCGAGCCTGTAATGCTTCCCTGTCTGCCGCTGCTATCCCTACCCTCCAATCTTCTCCCCTGTCATCCTCTAACTGTCCCCCTGCCCCCCACCTCTCTTTCCTGCCCTCTCTTCATCTTTCTTACCCCCCCCCCCGCTTCCTTTTCCTGCCGCCCGCTTCCTTTTCCTGCCGCCCGCTTCCTCTTCCTGCCGCCCGCCTCCTCCTGCCTGCTCCCGCTTCCTCCTGCCTGCCCCCGCTTCCTCCTAAGTGCACCCCTACTTCTCCTGTCACCCCCCCTCTTCCCCCTTCCTGCCCCTCCGGCGGCCGCTCTGTCTCCACTGCGTCCCACTCCTCCTCCTCCTCTTCACCGCCTCCGGATCTAACAGCTCTGTGCTGGAGCTGCCAGATCACTTTCTACAGCTAGATCCTGAGGATCTAGCTGCAGGAAGTGATCTGACAGCTCCAGCACAGTGATCCACAGTGACCATTATGTGATCACTGTGGATCACTGTGCTGGATCTGTCAGATCACTTTCTACAGCTGGATCCTGAGGATCTAGCTGCAGGAAGTGATCTGACAGCTCCAGCACAGTGATCCACAGTGACCATTATGTGATCACTGTGGATCACTGTGCTGGATCTGTCAGATCACTTTCTACAGCTGGATCCTGAGGATCTAGCTGCAGGAAATGATCTGACAGCTCCAGCACAGTGATCCACAGTGACCATTATGTGATCACTGTGCTGGAGCTGTCAGATCACTTTCTGCAGCTGGATCCTGGGGATCGAGCTGCAGAAAGCAATCTGACAGCCCAGGCGCAGTGATGCACATAGTGTGTCACTGCGCCCGGGGTGTCATATCACTTTCTGCAGCTCGATCACCATGCTGGCGGATTGGGCTCCAGAGTAGCGATCTGAAAGCAAAGGCGATCGAGCGGCGTGGGACCTTAGTTGTGGACTACGTCAGAGACAATCGAACGTCGTGGGACCTTCATTATGGACTACGTCGGAGCGATCGGGCGTCGTGGGACATTCGTTGTGGACTACGTCGGATCTTTTTATAATAAAGATGGAGTCCGAATTGTGTCTGTGTTTTTTTTTCAAATAAAAAGATTTTTCTCTGTGTGTATTTATTGACTATTTACCGTACTAGAGATTCCTAATGGCTGGTCTAACATTGGCCCTATATTATGAATCTCGGGCTTAGTGCCAGCTGCCAATAAAAAGCTGGCATTAACCCCTTTATTACCCAGTTAGCCACTGGCACCAGGGCAACTGGAAGAGCGTGGGTACAGCGCCAGAAAATGGTGCTTCAATGAATGCGCCATTTTCTGGGGTGGCTGCGGGCTGCAATTCGCACCAGGGGGGGCCCAGAACGCTTGGGCCTCTCTATGCTGAGGATTCCATCCCCCAGCTGCCTAGTTGTACCTGGCTGGACCAAAAATATGGCGGAGCCCCACGTAATTTTTTTTCTAGAATTAGTTCTAGAAATTAAAAAAAAAAAAGGGCTTCGCTGTATTTTTGGTTCCAGCCAGGTATGACGAGGCAGCTGGGGGCTGGTGGCAGTCCGTAGCTGCCAAGTTGTACCTGGCTGGACCAAAAATATGGCGGAGCCCTATGTCATTTTTTTTCTAGAAATAATTCTAGAAATAAAAAAAAAAATAGGCTTTGCTGTATTTTTGGTTCCAGCCAGGTACAATGAGGCAGCTGGGGGCTGGTGGCAGTCCGTAGCTGCCAAGTTGTACCTGGCTGGACCAAAAATATGGCAGAGCCCCATGTAATTTTTATTTTTTAAATTCTACAAATAAAATGACATGGAGCTTTGCCGTATTTTTGGTTGCCAGCCAGGTACAACTTGGCAGCTAGGGGGCTGGAATCCTCAGCATGGAGAGACCCAAATATATTGGGTCCCCTATGCTGCGAATTGTAACTACTAGACTAGTATGTTTTTTCACAAAAAGTTTCTTTATTCATTTATACGTCTCAATTTGTGAAGCACATGGGGGTTCAAAGTGCTCACTGTGCATCTAGATATGTTCCCTGGGGGGTCTAGTTTCCAAAATGGGGTCACTTGTGGGGGATCTCAAATGTTTAGGCACACAGGGGCTCTCCATACGCGACCTGGTGTCCGCTAACAATTCCAATTGTTGGCAAACACCAGGTTGCGTATGGAGAGCCCCTGTGTGCCTAAACATTGGAGCTCCCCCACAAGTGACCCCATTTTGGAAACTAGACCCCCCAAGGAACCTATCTAGATGCATAGTGAGCACTTTGAATCCCCAGGTGCTTCACAAACTGATCCGTAATAAGGTAAAAATACTTTTTTTTCACACAAATTTTCTTTTTTAATTTGTACGGATCAATTTGTGAAGCACCTGGGGTTCAAAGGGCTCACTATGCATCTAGATATGTTCCCTGGGGGGTCTAGTTTCCAAAATGGGGTCACTTGTGGGGGGGCCCCAATCTTTAGGCACACAGGAGCTCTCCAAATGCGACATGGTGTCCGCTAACAATTTGAGCTGATTTTCCATTCAAATTGTTAGCGGACACCATGTCGCGTTTGGTGAGCCCCTGTGTGCCTAAACTTTGGAGCTCCCCCACAAGTGACCCCATTTTGGAAACTAGACCCCCCAGGGAACTTATCTAGATGGGTGGTGAGCATATTGAACCCCCAGGTTCTTCACAAATTAATTCATGAAAATGAAAAAACATTTTTGTGGAAAAAAGATTACTTTTTAATTTTTACGGATCAATTTGTGAAGCACCTGCGGGTTCAAAGTGCTCACAATGCATCTAGATATGTTCCCTGGGGGGTCTAGTTTCCAAAATGGGGTCATTTGTGGTGGAGCCCCAATGTTTAGGCACACAGGGGCTCTCCAAATGCGATATGGTGTCCGCTAACAATTTGAGGTGATTTTCCATTCAAATTGTTAGCGGACACCATGTCGCGTTTGGTGAGACCCTGTGTGCCTAAACTTTGGAGCTCCCCCACAAGTGACCCCATTTTGGAAACTAGACCCCCCAGGGAACTTATCTAGATGGGTGGTGAGCATATTGAACCCCCACATGCTTTACAAATTGATCTGTGAATATGGAAAAAGTACTTTTTTTTCACAAAAATGTTCTTTTAGCCTCAATTCTTTCATTTTCACATTGGTAACAGGATAAAATTGATCCTAAAATTTGTTGGGCAATTTCTCCTGAGTACACCGATACCTCATATGTGGTCATAAACCACTGTTTTGACGCGCGGCAGGGCTCAGAAGTGAAGGAGCGCCATTTCACTTTTTGAATGGAAAATTAGCTCCAAAAGTCAAATTGCTCTCTTTCCCTTCAGAGCTCTGCCGTGCGCCCAAACGGTGGTTTATGATCACATATGTGGTATCGATATACTCAGGAGAAATTGCCCAACAAATTTTAGGATCCATTTTATCTTGTTGCCCATGTGAAAATGAAAAAATTGAGGATACAAGAACATTTTTGTTAGAAAAATTAAAATATCCATTTTTTTGTTTCCAATTTGCTTAGTTCCTGTGAAGCACCTGAAGGGTTAACAATCTTCTTGAATGTAGTTTTGAGTAGCTTGAGGGGTGCAGTTTTTGGAATGGTGTCACTTTTGGGTGTTTTCTGTCATGTAAACCCCTCAAAGGGACTTCAAATGGGATGTGGTCACTAAAAAAAATGGTTTTGTAAATTTTGGTGGAAAAATGAAAAATTGCTCATGAACTTTGAACCCTTATAACTTCCTAACAAAATTTTTTTTTTTTTCCAAAATTGTGCTGATGTAAAGTAGACATGTGGGAAATATTATTTCATAACTATTTTGTGTCACATAACTCTCTGGTTTACCAGAAGAAAAATTCAAAATTTGAAAATTGCAAAATTTTCAAAATTTTTGCCATATTTTTTATTTTTTCACAAATAAACGCAAAAATTATCGACCTAAATTTAATACTAACATGAAGCCCAATATGTCACGAAAAAACAATCTCAGAATCGCTAGGATCCGTTGAAGCGTTCTCGAGTTATAACCTCATAAAGGGACACTGGTCAGAATTGCAAAAAATGGCAAGGTCATGAAGGGGTTAAAACATTTTTATCCACTTTCACAGGATACTTTTAGGAGACAAAAGGAGTGTGAGATTAGTGATAGGATGCTGCAGCGACATGTTTTGATAGCTTAGGAGGCGTTTTTAGGTGACAGGATCCCTTTAACTATGAATATAAGTCTTGAAGGAAGTACGGTAAATAGATACGTGGGAGTTACAGCGGTCAATCCTCACTTTGTTTTAACATATGATTTTGTACAGTGTCAGCTTAAAGAGGACCTGTCACCAACCACACATGGTGATCTAATTACAGCACTAAATGCAGCATGTCTGCTGTATCCAGGCAAGGGGTCCCCCAGCCCTTGAGCCCCCCTGTACCCCGAGATAATACACTTTGAAAACTTACATTGTGGAACCAAATAGGAGGTGGCTTGTGGCTGGAGCCAAAGGGCAGTTTCACAACCCCTGTATGTTTAATCTGCCCACCGCCGCCTCCCTGATGCCAATCACTGTCTACCTCGTCTACAGCATAACACAGAGCTTATTGCAGTGATGGCCGCTTTGCTCCGCCCCCTGCGGTGATGTCACCGCTTATACCCACCCTGCTCCATGGTTAACATGGAGCAGGGTGGGTATAAGCGGGATGTCACTGCAGGAGGTGGGGCGGCCGGCCTTCCTCTCTGACATACACCGCCTTTCCCTGAAAGGCAAAACCTGATCTCAAACGCAGCAAAACCTTCCTGTGGGCACATACCCTTATACTTCTCTTCCAGTTTCTTGTCCTCTTACCGTCCCCACTATGTCGCACAGTGCCATCTTGTGCCAATTACTTCTAACTTCCAGAACGTATGAGATTTTTTTTTACACAACGTCAAAAACCATCGTGGACGCACTGAATGTGTCATCTTCCCTGGAACTTCGTTTTCATCCATCTTTTCCGGTACATCCTCTGCTGTCGAGCTACATCTACCCTGATTTTCAGCTCAGTAATTTCAGTATGGGGTGTACAGCGGTAAATACCATACGACGCTTAGTACTCTAAATGCTATATAGCAAGACTACATTCAGACATCCATGAATTGCCTACATGTACTATCCATTGTATCCAATGATAGAACACGAACCTACAGTATTAAGGCCTGAGGTTATTCACATTTGCGTTTTGTTTTGTTTTTTTTCACAAACTGTGTGTCCAGTTTGTCCAAAAACAAAAAAGTGACCTGCCCGTTTTTGACCTGAGACACGGTTCAATATTACTCATACGCCGATACCCTCCTCCGTTCACACCAGCATTATATACCGGCTCCCCCCTCTAGACACACCGATGCCCTCCTCTGTACACACCAACGCTATATACTGGCACTCTCCTCTGTACATGGCGGCGCTATAAACCGATGCCCTCCATCGTACACGCCGGCGTTCTATACCGTCACCCTGCTCCGTACCCGCCGGCATTACGTACCGATGCCCTCCTCCATACACACCGGCGTTATATACTGGCGCCCGCGCCCTCCTCTGTACACACCGGCGTTATATACCGGTGTCCTCCTCCATATATATTGGTGTTATATACCGGCGACCTCCTCCGTACTCTCCAGGTGTTATATACCGGCGCTCTCCCCTGTATGTAGCGGCGTTATATACCGGCGCTCTCCCCTGTATGTACCGGCGTTATATACCGGCGCTCTCCCCTGTATGTACCGGCGTTATATACCGGCGCTCTCCCCTGTATGTACCGGCGTTATATACCGGCGCTCTCCCCTGTATGTACCGGCGTTATATACCGGCGCTCTCCCCTGTATGTACCGTGTTATATACCGGCGCTCTCCCCTGTATGTAGCGGCGTTATATACCGGCGCTCTCCTCTGTATGTAGCGGCGTTACATACCGGCGCTCTCCTCTGTATGTAGCGGCGTTACATACCGGCGCTCTCCTCTGTATGTAGCGGCGTTACATACCGGCGCTCTCCTCTGTATGTAGCGGCGTTACATACCGGCGCTCTCCTCTGTATGTAGCGGCGTTATATACCGGCGCTCTCCTCTGTATGTAGCGGCGTTATATACCGGCGCTCTCCTCTGTATGTAGCGGCGTTATATACCGGCGCTCTCCTCTGTATGTAGCGGCGTTATATACCGGCGCTCTCCTCTGTATGTAGCGGCGTTATATACCGGCGCTCTCCTCTGTATGTAGCGGCGTTATATACCGGCGCTCTCCTCTGTATGTACCAGTGTTATATACCGGCGCTCTCCTCTGTATGTACCGGTGTTATATACCGGCGCTCTCCTCTGTATGTACCGGTGTTATATACCGGCGCTCTCCTCTGTATGTACCGGTGTTATATACCGGCGCTCTCCTCTGTATGTAGCGGTGTTATATACCGGCGCTCTCCTCTGTATGTAGCGGTGTTATATACCGGCGCTCTCCTCTGTATGTACCAGTGTTATATACCGGCGCTCTCCTCTGTATGTACCAGTGTTATATACCGGCGCTCTCCTCTGTATGTACCAGTGTTATATACCGGCGCTCTCCTCTGTATGTACCGGTGTTATATACCGGCGCTCTCCTCTGTATGTACCGGTGTTATATACCGGCGCTCTCCTCTGTATGTACCGGTGTTATATACCGGCGCTCTCCTCCTCATTATACACCGGCCCCATCACTGTCCCGGGTCTGGTCAGACCTCCATCATTGTACGGCAGTGTACTCGCCGCTGTGTACAGCTGTATACCGTCCAGATGTGTGATGCTCCGGACATTACATGGACACGTCACCCCCGCTAATAACGGCTCCGTGGTGACTCCCGCTTTGCGCACAGCCCGGTCCCCGCTCCCCTGTGCCCGCACAGCCCGGCCCCCGCTCCCCTGCCGGTCCCCGGTGCCCGTCACTCACCTCCTTCCTTTCCTGTCAAGAGAGGCAGCGAACAGCTACCAGGATCGCACTGCGCATGCGCTGCACTCTGCACTCAGGGAGCGGAGACAAAGTTCCAGCTCCCACTGAGGCGCAGAGAGCCGCTACCTATAGGAACGTCACTGGCTGACGTCACCAGGACGTCACACACACCCCTCTCTCGAGCCCCGGCGGGGAAATGCAAAACTAGAAAGAAATGAAACTAGTGAGAAAGCGCCAGAGACCGGAGGCAGATACCGGACTAGAGAGCGGGGGCAGATACGAGGGCAGAGACCGGACTAGAGAGCGGACTAGAGAGCCGGGGCCAGAGACCGAGGACAGAGAGCGGGGCAGATACGAGGGCAGAGACCGGACTAGAGAGCCGGGGCCAGAGACCGAGGACAGAGAGCGGGGGCCAGAGACCGAGGACAGAGAGCGGCGGGGCCAGAGACCGAGGACAGAGAGCGGGGGCCAGAGACCGAGGACAGAGAGCGGGGGCCAGAGACCGAGGACAGAGACCGAGGACAGAGAGCGGCGGGGCCAGAGACCGAGGACAGAGAGCGGCGGGGCCAGAGACCGAGAACAGAGAGCGGGGCCAGAGCCCGAGGCCAGAGAGCGGGGGCCAGAGCCCGAGGCCAGAGAGCGGGGGCCAGAGCCCGAGGCCAGAGAGCGGGGGCCAGAGCCCGAGGCCAGAGAGCGGGGGCCAGAGACCGAGGACAGAGAGCGGGGGCCAGAGACCGAGGACAGAGACCGAGGACAGAGAGCGGCGGGGCCAGAGACCGAGAACAGAGAGCGGGCCAGAGCCCGAGGACAGAGACCGAGGACAGAGAGCGGGGGCCAGAGACCGAGGACAGAGAGCGGGGGCCAGAGACCGAGGACAGAGACCGAGGACAGAGAGCGGCGGGGCCAGAGACCGAGAACAGAGAGCGGGGCCAGAGCCCGAGGACAGAGACCGAGGACAGAGAGCGGCGGGGCCAGAGACCGAGAACAGAGAGCGGGGCCAGAGCCCGAGGCCAGAGAGCGGGGGCCAGAGCCCGAGGCCAGAGAGCGGGGGCCAGAGCCCGAGGCCAGAGAGCGGGGGCCAGAGCCCGAGGCCAGAGAGCGGGGGCCACAGCCCGAGGCCAGAGAGCGGGGGCCAGAGACCGAGGCCAGAGAGCGGGGGCCAGAGACCGAGGACAGAGACCGAGAACAGAGAGCGGGGCCAGAGCCCGAGGACAGAGACCGAGGACAGAGAGCGGCGGGGCCAGAGACCGAGAACAGAGAGCGGGGCCAGAGCCCGAGGCCAGAGAGCGGGGGCCAGAGCCCGAGGCCAGAGAGCGGGGGCCAGAGCCCGAGGCCAGAGACCGAGGACAGAGAGCGGGGGCCAGAGCCCGAGGCCAGAGAGCAGGGGCCAGAGCCCGAGGCCAGAGAGCGGGGGCCAGAGCCCGAGGCCAGAGAGCGGGGGCCAGAGACCGTGGACAGAGAGCGGGGGCCAGAGACCGAGGACAGAGACCGAGGACAGAGAGCGGCGGGGCCAGAGACCGAGAACAGAGAGCGGGGCCAGAGCCCGAGGACAGAGACCGAGGACAGAGAGCGGCGGGGCCAGAGCCCGAGGCCAGAGAGCAGGGGCCAGAGCCCGAGGCCAGAGAGCGGGGGCCAGAGCCCGAGGCCAGAGAGCGGGGGCCAGAGACCGTGGACAGAGAGCGGGGGCCAGAGACCGAGGACAGAGACCGAGGACAGAGAGCGGCGGGGCCAGAGACCGAGAACAGAGAGCGGGGCCAGAGCCCGAGGACAGAGACCGAGGACAGAGAGCGGCGGGGCCAGAGACCGAGAACAGAGAGCGGGGCCAGAGCCCGAGGCCAGAGAGCGGGGGCCAGAGCCCGAGGCCAGAGAGCGGGGGCCAGAGCCCGAGGCCAGAGAGCGGGGGCCAGAGCCCGAGGCCAGAGAGCGGGGGCCAGAGCCCGAGGCCAGAGAGCGGGGGCAGAGAGTGGGGGCAGATACCAGACCAGAGACCGGGGCCAGATACTGGACAAGAGACCGGGGCCAGACAGCAGAGCTAGACTCAGGGGCCATAAAGCAGTGATGAATCTCATGACACCGAGTGTCATACAGTACAAACATTACTGTGAGGGAGAATGAGGCAGAGATCACCCAGCACTGACTGCAGAGCCAGGAATACATACAGGAGTGTTCACACTGAGGATTGTGGCGGTCTTTGGAGATTTGCTGCAAAATCCACTTCAAAATGCGTCTCACAACCTCCAGGGAAACAAGAAGACCTTTGCTGTGTCTAGATCAGTGTTTTGATCTTATTCTTACACCTGAAGATGTTATGAGATGCTCTGGAGGCAGTGGCATAACCAAAGTATGGTGGGCCCCGATGCAAAATTTAGACTGCCCCCCTCACGCACACGTTGGTCACATGTATGGGCCCGTGCAATGCTCTAAATCCTTTAAAGACTCACAGATTGACCCCTTCGTTATATATTAATGTCCCTCATATATATGGTGTTCCTCCTGGAATACGGCCCTTATCCTGGTATATATGGTCCTCCTGGAATATGGCCCTTATTGTGGTATATATGTCCCCCATCCTAGTTTATATGGTCTGCCTCCTCCCGCCACCATAATCCTCCAATTGTTATAATGCATCTCATAGTCCTCCATTCATATGGTAGCCCCAATAGACATCCAATTATTATAATGAACCCCCATTATAATGATCCCTCATTATATAATATAATGCAACCTCACATCCCTCCATAGATCAATGCAGCCTCATAGCCCTCCATATAGTATAATGCAGCCTCACAGTCCTCCATATAGTATAATACAGCCTCACAGTCCTCCATATAATATAATACAGCCTCATAGTCCTCCATATAGTATAATGCAGCATCGCAGCCCTCCATATAGTATAATGCATCCTCACAACTCTCCATGTAGTATAATGCACCCTCACATCCTTTCATTTAGTTAAATGCATATAAATGTTTCCAGATGAATGGTGCCCATTTTGAAGTTGGCCATTTTAGATACAACTTTTTTTTTTTCAATGGGAAGAGGGTCATGTGACACATCAAACTTATTGGGAATTTCATAAAAAAAAGGTGTGTTTAGGACCACTTATAAAATGTGTTCAAAGTGCTGCCATTGTGTTGGATTGTCAATGCAACCCTCTTCTCCCACTTTTGACTCACTGATAGCAACACCGCAGAAATAAAAACAGTATAGACAATTGCCTTCAGATGAGGGATGAGGCAAATTTTTTTGTAAATGGTGAAGTTAACAAACAAAACCACCAAAATTGGTCTGACACGAACCTATAGTGGATAGATCCCTCCAAGACTATTGGAACACAAAAATTGATGGTATGGTGTGGTATATGGGGTACAAAGATAGTGGGGCCATTCTTCATCAATGGAAACTTCAATTCCACTGGATATCTGAAATTGCTACATCATTCACGTTGAAGACGTGGTGTAGAGCCCCAATCTGCATCTCTACCTCTTCCGTCACCTCGGTGGCGACCTCCTGCAGCGGTCTGCCATCCACTGACACAATGATGCGAGGCGGGTTATTACAGGTATTCCAAGTTGAGTCACCGCCTCTTGCCCAATGAAGTTTCCTGCTGCCCCGGAATCCACATAGACTAGCTCAGAGAAGCGTCTCTGCGGACGTATTACCTGCAGGGCAGGGTGAGGGGTTGAGAGGCAGCGCTCTCGCCTAGGATGGCCTCCCTTACTTGACCTAAGCGGAGGAGGTTTCCTGATTTTTCTTGACAATACAGGCCCTGATGGGATGCGTGCCCACAGTACAAGCATAGGCCGTGAGCCAGCTACTCCTCTCGGCATTGTTCCGCCATCCTGACCCAATCCACCTGCATTGGTTTGGAAAAGGGGGCGGTGGCAGACATCACGGTGCGTGGACTGGGCGAACTGCATTCAGCGGGAAGCGGCCGGACGGATCACCTCTCCTTGACAGATTCACAGAAGCGTTCCTGAAAACACAAATCAATGTGAGTGGCTAGCGAGATCATGTCCTCCAGCTCTGCTGGGATATCCCGACCTGCAAGTTTACCTTTATCCTGCCGGACAGGCCACGCCAGAAAACCCCAGTCAGCGCCTCATTATTCCATCTCAACTCGGAGGAGAGGGTGCGGAATGGGTCCCTTGATGGAGCTTGAAGTGGGATTAGATGCGACCTGGCCGGGTTCATCGAAGACCTTACGGAATGTCTCCAGAAAGGTCGACAAGTAAAAGATGGCAGGGTCATCGCGCTCCCATTGAGGGTTAACCCACGACAGGGCCTCGCCTACCAGGTGGGACACCACAAAGGCCACCCTGGCCCGATCGGTGGGGTACTGCTGTGGCAGCAGTTCAAAGTGTAGACGACACTGGTTGAGGAAGCCACGGCACATCTTAGGGTCACCGCTGTATCTAGGTGGTTTTCCAAGGAGAGGCGGAGGATTCGGGGGGCGGCTGCGGCTTGAGTCGAGGCCGTGGTTGCAGACTACAGGGAGACCAGACAATCGTCCACCAAAGACATATAAGAAAGCATGCGAGACTGCGTGTCTCGTTGCACGGACAGCTCCTGTTGTAGGCTCGCCAGCTGAGCGGCGGATGCTAGGTCGAAAGTCTGAAGGGAGGCTAACCGGGTATCCATGGACGGTAGAAAAGCCATAATACGGTTCTGATTTTCCCGAAGATAAGCCAGCTCCTTTTGCCCTGAGAAAGTGGTTCCAGCAGGGTCCATGGCCTTATTATTCTGTCACGCTTCCGGGGGAAGGTGTCCTAGAGTGGACCCACTGGGCCGTGGTACTAAGCTCCCCTGGGTGAGCTGGTCCTAGTTTAGCCAACCCCTATACAGGGATTGTCAGGGGCAAGCCCAGGGGGTCTCAAAACCACAGCTGCTAGTACCAGGGGGGCAGCTTGTAGGGTTAGCTTATACTATGGCAAGGCCAAACAGGGAAGGAGGCACCAGAGCCCAGGGTCAGGAGGGCTGGAACTGGTTCTACCAGAGGAGAGCACAAGGTGGGCCTGACTACCAGTCAGAGAAGCAGAAGCATACTAACACAATAATCAGGCACCTCCCAGCAGTGGAGCTCGCCTGATATACCAGAGGACTGACATCTATTGGTCAAGAGGAGTGTCAGGTTGCGCCGTGCCAGACCCTCGATTCACAGGGAAGGAGCGCGGCCACGCATAGTGCACCGCTGATTAGATTCATGACTCCGACCATTGTAGTGTGCTTATGTGAGAGCCTGGTGGTCAGCATACAGACAGGGGACCTGGCGATGGCTCCGAGACACAGCACACCTGGACGTCGGATGCCCGATCGGTAGAGGAGCAGAAGATGCAGACCCAGGAGAGGTGAGCTGGGGAGCGGTGCCAGGGGACCTAACATAGATACTGGAAGCCTGTGCTAGCATTTCTTCTGCGGTGCTGCTATCAGTGTGTCAAGAGTGGGAGAAGAGGGTTGCATTGACAATCCAACACAATGGAGAAAAGAGATACAGGAGGGAGCACTCTTGGTGTGATACCCAGTGGTCAAGTGAAGGATTAAACAGGTGATGAGCACTCATCTGGTAGGGTTATTCAGCTGGCATAACCCAGTGGCTTTAGCTCCTGGTGCTTAACGCGCACTGCACGTCGACTTCCGGGTTCAGGGATAAGGCCGGTCACGTGGGTGTTCACACGGCTGTCACCGCAGGTGCTATGCTTCTCCTCTCACACAGGTCCTGGTAGTTAGAATGCAATGCCCCCACGATCTGTGCAGCAACCCATCGCTTGCCTAGGAGGCGTTTTGATATGGCAAAGAAGGAATAAAGCAGCAGTTAGAAGTGGGCGCTCAGACAGAGAGGCAGGACACAGGGGGTAAGAAATATTACTTCCTTTTACTTAGGTCCTCACAACGCGTTTCGGCAGAAATCTCCGCCTTCATCAGGTGATCACCTGATGGAAGTTAAACAAAGGTAAGCGGCCCAACAATTCAATAGCTTATAGAAATATAGACATTGGAATTCTCATTGTAGCAAATTGAGAAACTTAGCATATAGAAGTGGCCAATTCAATAATCCACCCACTTGCCAACTTTTACATACTATAACAATAATGATAATGTCGCACTCATCCTAGTCCGCTTAAACACAAATTTAACATTAAACACAGGTAAGCGGCACAATTAGCTTATAGAAATATAGACATTGGAATTCCATATTATTGTTACAGTATGTAATGGGCTCACTAACCTTTATGTAGGCACCTCCTGATAATAACCATACCAGTTGTCAGGCAATGCTATTACTTTCTGGTGTCAGTCTTACTTGCCATATGGGGTTAACTTTTTTCCAAAGGCACTAATAATGAATGCACCTGTCCTTGTCTAGTTGACTATAGTCTCCAGTGTTCTCTTATATCAGACGCCAGTAGAGGAAAAACCCAGCAAGACCCTGGCAGTGACTAGAGTAGGACCCAGTTAATAATAATAAAACTTTATTTGTATAGCGCCAACATATTCCGCAGCGCTTTACAGTACAATGGTACGTATAAGAAAGATATACAATACAGAATGGTAGGTAATACAGAACAGTAGTTACATACAATAAACCTAGAATCAATGTAGGAAATACAATAAAAGCGAAAAATAAAGGTGACCCTGCTCGAAGGAGCTTACAATCTAAGACGGGATGGGAACACAAAGTACAGGGGCTTATAACAATGAATATCTTATAGGGAGAATGATAGGCCGCCCTGAAGAGGTGTGTTTTTAGGGAGCGTCTGAAGCTATGCAAGTTGTGGGTAGAGCATTCCAGAGGATTGGTGCAGCTCGAGAGAAGTCTTGGAGTCGGGAATGGAAGGTTCGGATTAATGCCAATGTTAGTCTGAGGTCGCATTCTGAGCAATGGGGACAGGTGGGGTGGTAGACAGAGATGAGGGTAGAGAGGTAGGGAGGTGCCGCACCATGAATAGCTTTGTGGGTGACAACAAGCAATTTGAATAGGATTCTATAGTGTATGGGCAGCCAATGCAGTGACTGGCACAGAGCAGAAACATCTGAGTAACGGTTTGCTAGATAGGTGATCCTGGCTGCTGCATTGAGGATAGACTGGAGAGGGGAAAAGCTTACTGTGGGGGAGATCAGCTAATAAAGAATTACAGTAGTCAAGGCAGGAATGGATCAGGGCCACGGTGAGGGTTTTAGTTGTTTCCATGGTGAGGAAAGGGCGAATTCTGGAGATATTTTTCAGGTGCAAGCAACAGGAGCGGGTGAGAGATTGTACATATGGGGTGAAGGAGAGATCAGCGTCAAACATAACACCTAGACAGCGAGCCTGCTGACTAGGCGTTATCGTGGTGCTGCACACCGAGAGGGAAATGTCAGGTTTAGGTAGGTTGGTAGAGGGTGGGAGCAGAAGAAGTTCAGTTTTGGAAAGGTTGAGTTTCCGATAGAGAGCGGACATAATAGTGGAAACAGAGGTTAGACAGTCATTGTTGTTCTTTATATTTGGGCAGGAGTAAGGTCAGGGGAGGAACTGTATAATTGTGTGTCGTCAGCATAGAGATGGTACTGGAAGCCAAATCTGCTGATGGTCTGACCGATCGGGGCTGCGTAGAGAGACAAGAGAAGAGGGCCAAGGACTGAACCCTGAGGCATCCCAATAGTGATAGGAAGAGGGGAGGAAGTGGAGCCAGCAAATGATAATAATAATAATAATACTTTATTTATATAGCGCCAACATATTCCGCAGCGCTTTACAATGTAGGGTTAGAGTACAGAAAATACAGTAAGTAATTACAATAGAGAACAAATAAAGTACAATAATTGGATACAAAACAATAGGTATAAAATCAATGTGAAAAAAAATACAATAAATAAAGCAAGAAATGAAGGTGACCCTGCTCAAAAGAGCTTACAATCTACAACGGGAAAGGGGTTGCGCAAGGTGCCGGGGCTTATTGCACTGATGGTCCAGGCATCTTGAGGAAATGGGGCATAGGGCTAAGCTTACATGGATGGTCATTATACAGTCTGTGTAGACTTTTATGGTTTGGTGGAGTTTGTAGAAGAGTAATGTCCAGAGGGGTAGCCCATTCACTGTCTACAGTACAATGGACTTATTAGGGAGTATGATAGGCCGCCTTAAAAAGATGCGTTTTTAGGGATCGTCTGAAGCCATGCAAGTTGTGGATAGTCCTGATTTCTTTGGGTAAAGCATTCCAGAGGTTTGGTGCAGCTCTGGAAAAGTC
>JARQOC010000006.1:77036611-77110473 GCA_033576535.1 Allobates femoralis | reverse complement strand
AGAGTTGATTATGACTTAAGGATTACTACCCTTATTGGGTGGCATTACAGTTTTCCACTTCCTCACTGAAGTGACAATTTGTATGTGTTTTTAGTGCACTTTCACGCATGACTGTTCAAACTAAACACCAGGAAATAGCAAAAACTAAAACTTGGCATACCAAGAGGCGACAAGACCTGCAGCTGGATAAAACGCATGTAAAAATACACAGAAACCTACCGCATACGAAAACATGCAAATAGGCTAGAGTCACACACGGTCATCAGTTTCTTCCCTTGTTTTCAATAACTGATCTGTTTTTTTAGGCTGCTTTTTGACCCTCCTGTGCAGATCTGCATTTTTGGGACTTTGCCATTTTTTCCATAAACAATGCTCTAAAAAACGGATCCAGTTTCCCATAGGGCTCCATGTTAAAAAAAAATCAGTTTTTTTACTGCACCCAAAAACGTTGCTTGCAATGTTTTTTTGGGTCCTGTAAAAAAACTGACACCATTGCAGTCACACTTGAGTGCAGCATCCGTTTTTTGACATCAGTTTTTGGACTTAAAACACAAAAGCAGAAAAACTGATGCCAATAATGGATCCAGGGCTTATGTGTGACCCTATCCATAACCTAATTTAGTTAATAGGTGCAGAAATGCAGCAATATCAATATCTCACCAAATACTCTCTGAGGGAACGTATCCTTAGCACATGGCATCTTTTGGACTCTGACACTGAACTATTCTAGGCAAAACGGCTTCATGACAGAACGGTTTCAGTCGGCATTCACTCTATACTCTTAAGAAGAGGAACAATGAGCATGTCACTTTTTTTTTTAGTTCTTTAAGGCCATGTTACACACACAGATATCTGTTCAGATATTGGTCACAGATCTCTGGTTGCAGTGAAATCATGGACACATTGTTACATTTGTACACAGCCACAAAATGGAACAATGTGTCCATGATTTCATTGCAACCAGAGTTCTGTGACCAATATCTGAACAAATATCTGCGTGTGTAACGTGGCCTATTGGTGGGTTTACACGCCGCGATATCGTTCCGATATTGTATCCAACGACGCGGGAGCGCGCTTTTTCTGGGCAGAATTCCAAGATCGCATAGGAGATGTTACACAGCGCGATATCGGCAGGCAACGCCACTACGATGTGTACGCCCCCTTGTACGGCCGACCCAGGAACGACCATTTAACATGGAGAGGATAGAGGAAGTTGGACTCCACATCATAGTTGGGCGTTTACACAGCCCGATCCTGCTCCAACCTCCATCCAATATCGGCCCGTTGAATAGCAGGCTCATTTGATGCCCGATATCGGTTTGACATCGTTCGTGCGTCGTATTGGACATTTACACCATACAACGCACGAACGATATCGGGTCCAACGCACAAACCACGTGACTTTTGGTCGGAGTTGGACGCCGATATCGGGACGTGTAAACCCACCATTTAGGGTTTCTAAACTCTGAAGCAATTAAACAAAGTGACCCAAGACAGATCATGTGTACTACAGCATTATTTTCACATTGCTGTGCATTAAATTAATTTTATTGGGCACACGCTGTGTGCACCAGGGGTGGACATACCTCAGGTGCAGACACATGCACAGGGGCCCAGACGTAGAGAGGGTCCATACAGAAGCAAAATATAATGAGGGCATCTGTCCTTTCACCTGAGGCTTCGATGCGCCCATTTTTGATTGTCCTAATTATCTATTTCGCCATTGTTCTCTCGCAATGACGTCATTGAGGCATCAGCGCAATCTAGCCTGTGCACAGCCAAAAAAAAGATGGAAGTGGCGCTGTAAGGGATCACTTAGGCCGGCTTCACACTGCGTGTGTGATCCAATCCGTGGCTGTCCGCTTGAGGCAGACAGCCGCGGACCGGATCAGCACACAGGACTGGGGGGCTATTATGCCCTCCGGTCCGGTGTGCAGCGCACGCAGCTGCAGCCGCTGACAGGTCAGGACCGCGGCGCCCGCGGTCCTCACCTATCAGCAGTGGGAACTGCATGTGCTGCACACAGGATCGGAGGGCATAATAGCCCCTCAGTCCTGTGTGCTGATCCTTTCCGCGGCTGTCTGCCTCAAGCGGACAGCCACGGATCGGATCACACACACAGTGTGAAGCCGGCCTTAGGCTGGTTTCACACTGCAGTTTTTTCCCTGATCAGGTTCCATCCGGTTTGTGTGTCAAAAACAGGAGAGTGGAACTTGCAGAAAAAAACTATAATTGAAAGATTAACACCTGTTCTGAGTTTTGGAGATTCCTGGTTTTGACACATAAACCTAATTGAACCTGATCAGGGTAAAAACTGCAGTGTGAAACCAGCCATAGGCCCCCTTCAGACTACGAATTTTGCCCTGTCATGTTCTGTCCGGTGTTTTGCCAGACAGAACCTGACAGGTCCGGACAAAACAGAACCAGAGGGTTAATACACCGTCTGGTCTGGTTTGCAGCCAGATTCAGCTGAGCACAACTTTCAGGAGCTGTCCCTGCTAGGCAGGTCCTGAAAGCTCAGCGGGGAGCTCTCTTGGTGCTGAAGTTCAGTACTGGCCGGCCCCCGGATCCGATTTTTTGTCATAGATTCCCATGTTAGGGAGCACTGCAGTTTTTTTCCTGATCAGGTTTGTGTGCCAAAACCAGGAGAGGAACTTGCAGAGAAAAACTATAATTGAAAGATTGACACCTGTTATGAGTTTTGGAGGCACTCCTTGTTCTGACAGGGCCGCTTCACACTGCAGCGTGATCCGGTCCAGTTCTGTCCGGGAGGACCCTGACAGCCGCGGACCGGATCTGCACACAGCACTGGGGGGCTATTATGCCCTCCGGTCCTGTGTGCAGCGCACGCATCTGCAGCCGCTGACAGGTCAGGACTACGGTGCCGCGGTCCTGACTTATCAGCAGCGGGAACTGCGTGCGCTGCACACAGGACCAGAGGGCATAATAGCCCCCCATTCCTGTGTGCAGATCCGGTCCACGGCTGTCAGGGTCCTCCCGGACAGAACTGGACCGGATCACGCTGCAGTTTGAAGCGGCCCACACACAAACGTGATCGAACCTGATCAGGTAAAACACTGCAGTGTGAAACCAGCTATCCAGCTCCATCTGCCCCATAGGGCTGTATTATGGCAAAATCGGGTTTAGGGCTGTCAGGTTCACCCCAGACAGCCCCGGACCTTTTGGTGCCGTGGTGAGAAGCCAGCCTAAGGGTGCCTTCATACTGCGGCGTGATCCGGTCCGGGGCAGTCCGGGATGACCCTGACAGCCGCGGACTGGATCAGCACACAGGACTGGAGGGCTAATATGCCCTCCAGTCTGGTGTGCAGCCGCACGCAGTTCCCGCTGCTGATAAGTCAGGACCGCAGCGCCGCGTGTGTGTCTACACATGCGTCCTTTTCTTTTTCTTTCTGCAGTTAGTGCTGGGAAGGCAGTCAGGAAGGACAAGCCTGACAGCACAGCCGACGGGAGTCAGCCCCATCTTTAAATGGGGGCCCAGGACCGAAGGCAACGGGCCAGGACTGGTTGGAGCCAGCCGGCCCAATGCCGCTCGCCCCTGCTAACACCCCCCCGCTCCTCACCTGAAGTCGCCAGCCTCCCCTCCCCCCGCTCCTCACCTAAAGCATCCAGCACAACCCCCACCCCCCTCGCTCCTCACATACAGCTGCACCAGGGCCCGCCAGGCTGAAGGTCCACCACTGCCCCTAGCCCTGGCCACATCATTTTCTGGCGTCACGTACAGGATAGAACCAGCCTGGTGGCACCAGGTAAAATACGCCCAAAATACTTTATTAACTGTTTGTAAACTGCCGTGCCACCATTACAGAAATTGAGCTGTGCCACAGTGAAGGAAAAGAGCGGGAAGATAAGCCCCGCCCCTCCGCTCTGCCGAGAAGTGACGAAAGTAGTGGCGGGTTCCGGAAAAGCCCGAAAGGCTTGCCCATAAGATCTTTGTGGTGGGTGGGTCAAAAGATGTAAAGAGACTATGTACTGGCCCAGGGGCGTACCTCGGCCCCTCAACATACATGGGCCATCCAAGAGGCGCCAAAAAGTCTCCCCGCCCCCCTTGCTCTCAAACAGCCAAGAGGGCGGGTCGAGCACCAGCCCACACCAGTTTGGGACTATAAAAACTAAGCAGGGTTCGACCGGAAGCAGACATGAGATACCTGGTCAGGTTCTGGACCCGTTACCTAGAACCGGTTGTGAGGTAATGGCTGTACCCAACAGCTGATCCAGGAGATTGAGCAGGCCATACAGGTTGACCGTGCTGCCCCGGGTGTGTTAACATTGGAAATGGATGGTGAGGATGGTGCCTTTTGGAGGACGGCCCTTGACGACTTACGGACTCAAATCCAGGAGGCCACGGAGTGGACCATCTGGCGCTGGGGAGCAGAAATGGTGTTCCAGCTGAACCAACAGCGGAGGGCTGCAGCTCAAAGAGACCAGGAGCTCCGGGTATCAGTCGCTACTCAAACAGACCACCCTGTAACCCCCGAAAGAGTTGCTGTCCCCTGGAAACGGTTAGCGCACCATTAGTGGAGCCCAGAGAAAAGGATGTCGCCGAGATGGGAGACCTCATACAGTTCTCAGAGGAGCCCGAGCTGACCGAGGAGGAGCCGGAGGAGTACACGAGCGGCCAGGTTGGTGTCGGGGAGGAGGAGGAGAGTCTGGAGGAGGAAGGAGCTTTTGGCGACACGGAGGAGGCCAGGCCCCGCGAGCTATGGAGGGTCGCGGTACCAGCACCAGTCGTTGTGGTGAGAGGAGAGAGGAGAGCGGTACTTTGCACCGACGAGGCTGGACACACTTGGCAACTGGTAGGTCGCCCCTGGTTCACCTGACCTGACCCGGACAATGAGGCCGAGCGACACCGAAGGCGCGAGGCTTGGTATGCAAATGAACTCACCAAGCCCGGTTCATGGCCCATAATTAGCCCCCACTGCCCCCAGATCAACGTAAGAGGGAGGTGGTCACCACTTTTAACATTGGCACCGGGTACGGGTTCGCCAAAGAGGAGGGCCTCTACCAGGAAGTACATATCGGCCTTAGGAACATAGAGGAACATTTACCCCAGGGCCACCCGGACCGGGACCTGTATCGTGGGGATGCTATAACGTATGAGCGCCACGCAGGTCCCCGTGGGTGGTTTGCAATCCGGGTCAGCAAGGTTGAGCAGTGAAGAGGTTGACCCGGTATTGCACTGTTAAAAATGTGAATTGTGCCTGTTTAAAAATGAGTGTTTTTGCATAGCCTTGTTTTCTTGCAGTACTTGATGGACATTGATCAAGAGACTTGCTACCTGGTCCCAGTTGGGCCAGTAAGGACAAGATTATAGTCACTGTTAAACGCAACGTTATAAGAAGAGAACCTCCCGCAAGGGAAGAACAAAAATAATCTTATTGTTTTTACATGTTTAAAGTTACCCGGTTAACCTGTTAATAAAGCTTCCATTTATACCCAGTTTGGTTTACAATCGCGGACTGGTGTGTTTCACCAAGGGTTTGTGTGGCGCCCCTTTGGAAAGACGCCACAGGGAAGTACTACACTGTGACAACAAATGTCTTTTCCCTGTAAGTTGTCAGTTCAGGGTTTAACCTGTGGAGTCTGTACTTGCACACACTTAGGACTAGGCCACTTAGAATAGGGGGGACTGGTAATTTAGTAGGTCCCATAAGGGGGTGGAGCCTAGGCTAGAGTAGTGGGAGAGAGTGACAGTTCGAGTTAGTTAGTGCTGGGAAGGCAGTCAGGAAGGACAGGCCTGACAGCACAGCTTTAAGTGGGGGCCCAGGACCGAAGGCAACAGGCCACGACTGGTTGGAGCCAGCTGGTCTCGCTGAGGGAAACACCAGCAACGCAGGAAGCCGAGGCAGCCAGAAGTTTAACTCTGACTGCAGACTGATGAGCGGCAGGCCCATAGAAACCGGGTTGCTGACAGCACCACAAGGTACCTCGTCCCTCAGCCCCAAAAATAGATCCAAGATCACAGGAGCAACGGCCCGAGTTCCGGTGGTGGGAAGAGTAACTGGCCCCGTCCGAAACGGTAAAGGAAACCAGTGCCCAACCGTGGGAGATCAGGGGACTGGCAGGAGAGCTCTGCGAGGGTGGTAGAGACTGGGAAGAGAGAATTTAACCCTGAAAAACCAAGAGAGAACACCTAGAGACTCCATAAGAGGGACCCTGAGCTGGCAACATCCACCTGGTAAACCAAACTGTGCAGTGTTCCGTTTTGCCATCTGCCGGTACCTAGTAAAGTAGAGTAAAACTTGAACTGGTTTCCGTTATTCTTCCCACCGGTGCCCGGAGGGCTCAGCACCATCAGCAGCTCATCAGAGGGGTAAGAAGTGCAGCACCTACAACTCCCCTCATCCTCATCCAACACCGCTGCCCTGAGGTAATAGCTACACCTGTAGGGAGCTGGACAACTATCTGCTGCACCCACCATCACCTCAGCGGCCGGCTTGCAGCGCCGGTACCTATATTACTAGGAACTACAGGTGGCGTCACAATCCCCTGTAAGTACTCCCTTCTGCCCACCATCTACTCAAATGATCACCAGGGCACGGAATCAGATTCCCGTTCACCCGTGACTCCCTATTCAAGTCATCAGCCCCGGTGTCCGAGTACCCCTAGCCCTGGCCACATCAGTTACATCACAGTATCTGGGACTTAAAAATGATCTCGCTAACTATTTCGTTATGTGTGACAGGGGCTTAAAATCACTGATCTGTCACCAACAGTCATTCTCCGGGGATCACATTTCACCTCTATTCCTGTGTTGTGTCAACATGACTACTGAACCTTTTGACCATGTCTGAGGCTTATGTGCATTGAGTTGCTGTCCCATGAATAGATACCTGACCTAGCTGGTGTTATTATAGTGTAGCTATTGAGTTACTAAGTGAACTTTTTTTTTTGTATCCCATTCATCATTTGATTGGAATGTATTTAAGGCGGCCGTCACACGGTGAGATATCTTTAGCGATATTGTAAGCGATCACGTGCACGCGCAATCGCTTACAATATCGCTCACATCGCTGGTGAGATGTCACACAGACAGACTCACCAGCGATGTGGAGCAGCGATCTCGCTCGTTACTATGGTACACATCGGGTTACTAGGCGCCGCGCGTCGCTTAGTTACCCGACGTGTACCATAGTTACCATCTCCCAGCATAGGCGCGGTCGCTGGGAGATGGATCATCGTGGTGTCATACACCACGATGATGCAGATCGTTGCATCGTTCATCGCTAGATCTGAGAACCGAACCTCAGATCAGCGATGTCACGATCAAGCGATTTACCATCGTAAATCGCTTGATTACATGCAACGATATCTTGCCCGATATCGCTTAAGCGATCAAAAAGGAGATCGCTTAAACGATATCGGGCAAGATATCGTTCCGTGTGACGGCCCCCTTAAGGATATAAAAAACACAGAATAGTTCTTTCTCCCCCAAAAGCCGTTGTTTGATTTTAAGAAAATCGGATCAACTTTTTCTTAGATGTTCACCTTGAAAATAAGTTGATCACATCGAGTCCTATAGCGGGGACTCCCAGTGAGCGGCTGTCTTTGGCTGAAATTTTCAATTTCCCTAATCGACTTGACAGGAAAAAGAAAGTATATACTGTGCTAATTATATTGGTGATTAGGAATTATGTACCTTCTTTATGAAAGAGTTATCACCGAGAGTTAGCCCAGATCCATAGTGATCTCTGGGGTTCTCCTAGGACAGAGGTCCCCAACCTTTCTGACCTTGAGCGCCACATTCAGCTCTGAGAAAGGGTTGCGAGCCACATCCAGCTCTCAACCCCACACCGTAGTGACACCAAGAGCCCCCATTACTGGTATAAGGACAGTCAAAGCTTTTCCATAGAAATAACACTAAAGAATTATACCAAGATCCAGGGATTCACATTGTATTCCCATTCAGATCTGCTCTTCTGTGCAGGGATACTCACATAATTCACCATCTAGAGACCTGCTCTTCATAGCTGTTTGCCAGATCAGGTGCTTATGCACCAAGCTAGAAGACAGCAATGTGCCACACATCATAGTTCCGCGAGTCACATGTAGTTCCCAAGCTACAGGTTGGGGACCCCTGCCCTAGGATCTGCACAGCCCAGTCTTAAATCTACATGCTCGACCTCATCTCCATATGGAACTGTTGGAGAGAGTACCTCGGCTCATTTCTGCAAGTCATATAGTCAATGTGTTACGTTGGGCGGGCTCACACGGTGTAGGTGGATCCCCTAAGTCCATAAGCAAATGCAGGAGGAAAACGGGGCACCAAAGCTGGCGGCTGCTTGGGCGGATAAACTTTTGGAGCAATCAGGTGTACGACAGGAGGTGCCTGTCTCTGAAGCACAACAGTGATCCAAGTATTCAAGAAAGTAGAGACGGCACTCACCCGTGTCTTGATCGTTGGTTTATTCAGGGAACATAAACATTCAGTGCAGGGAGGGGGGTAGGAGCTGCTGACGACGGCACCGTTTCGCGCTTATGCGCTTCCACGGGTCAACCGTGGAGGCGCATAAGCGCGAAATGGTGCCGTCGTCAGCAGCTCCTACCCCCCCTCCCTGCACTGAATATTTATGTTCCCTGAATAAACCACCGATCAAGACACGGGTGAGTGCCGTCTCTACTTTCTTGAATACTTGGATCCCCTAAGTCCATTAATTCATAGAATGCAAAATAATCGTTTTAATAAAGTCCAGAAAATCACAAACAGATAACGGACAGGTAGGAGTTACTGAGCATAACAGACTGATAGCTTAAACAACATTGGCAGATGGCAGCGTAACTGAAGACCTCGGACAGATAACTGAGTGTTAGAAGACCTCAGACGAATATCAGGAATATAGACAACTGTAAACAGGAAACAGGGTTGTTTGAGGTCGCTGGCAGACAGGTGGCAGAGTTACTGATATGTCGAGACTGGTAACCGGATCACTGGAGACTGCTGGTAGACCGTAAACAGGATGACTGGACACCTCAGGTAGCAGAGATATTGTCAAATGGAGAACTGCAGGCAGAAGAATCTCAGGAGTAACACAGATGTCTGACAATCCTTGGAAGCAGCTCAACACCGACAGCAGACATGAGACAGAAGATCCAAACACCAAAGGGCAGGTTAGGCTGCCTTCACATTTGCGTATGGGAAGGCAGCGTATTGCTGCGTTCTCATACGCAGTAAAACGCATGCGCACTGCGTTCCTATGTTTAACATAGGAACGCATAGTGCCTGCGTTTGCTGCGTTCGGGTGCGGATGCGGACGATATCTTTTCCTTCCGGTGTCCAGCATCCGCACCCGGGACGCAGCCAGTTGCATTTTTTTGTGCGCTCGGGGAGCTTGGACAATCAGCAAGCGTCCCCAAGCGTACAAAAAATGCATTGGCTTCAATGGGTCCGCAGTGTTCAGCGCTTGACAGCGCAGGAGAACGCTGCGGACCCATTGAAAAATCTCCCGGTGGCCGCCGGTGATGTCACAGGAGCTCACCGACGGCCACCGGGAGATCAGCTGAGCCACTGCTGTCCTCCTCCTCCCCGCCACCTGTAATGTGCTAGCGATGTCGGCGGGGAGAACAGCTGATTTGTCAGCTGTTTGAATCTTCCCGCGCCGACATCTCCTCTCAGTGTCGGCGCGGGAAGATTCAAACAGCTGTCAGATCAGCTGTTCTCCCCGCCGACATGTCCCGGTGCTTACCGGCGGCGGGGAGGAGGAGATCTCCGGCGCTGAACTCCTCCTCCGGCTCGCCCCCGGACAGCGCCGATTGGCTGCCGGGCTCCACAGTGATGTGTCTGCAGGCGGACATTATCCGCTGCGGACACATCATTTCCCCACTGCTTTTGACAGCGTTTGTGTCTGCTTGCCATCAGCATGCAGACACAAACGCTAATGTGAAGCCAGCCTTACAGACAGGACTCTTGAGTTCACCAGAAGCCACGATGCAGTTCACAAACCAACTTCATCTCAGTCCCTCAGAACTCGCTCAAACAGGGTTATAGACTCCATCATACCAGGGCACAAGTGTGATAGGGGTCTCCACCAAACTGTAGTTCGTCATCGTAATCAACTTGAAAGGGAAAATGCTCACATCCGATGGCATCCGGCACGTTGGAGAGGTGTTCTCTTCATAGATGAATCCCGGTCTTCACTGTACAGGGCGGAGGGCAGCCTGACAAATGGTGGTCACACCAGATACAGATTGGATTTCTGACCGCCCCCCACCCCCGAATATTATAAAACTTCACATTTTAGAGTGGCCTTTTATTGGGGTCAACCTAAGACATACCTGTGCAGTAATTATTATAATAATAATTTTTATTTATATAGCGCCAACATATTTTGCAGCGCTTCACAATTCAGAGGAGACATGTACAGTCATAAGTAACAATTACACAAACAATACAATACAATGATTTAAGAAAAAAAGAAGTTGACCCACCTCATAAGAGCTTACAATCTACAATGAGGTGCGGCTGACACAAAGTACAGGTGCTTATTTACATTGAGGGTCTGGCCATCTTGGAAAATTGGGGGTTGGTAAAGGTGGCATGAGTGGCCACCAGCCAATATGTGTAGAGCTTTTGGATTTGGTAGAACGTGATGGAGAATTATGTTCAGAGAAGTAGTGAATGGGCTATATATAAAGGACTTCGATTAGGGTTCAAAATAGGCTGAAATAAAAAGATGTGTTTTTAGGGAGCGCCTAAAACTGTGTTAAATTGTGGATGGTCCTAATTTCTTGGGGTAGTTCATTCCAGACTAGAGAATTGGTGCAGTTCGGGAGAAGTCTTTAAGCCGGGAGTGGGAGGCCCGGATTAGTGTGGATAATAGTCGAAGGTCACTTGGCTTGTAGAATGTAGAGAGCGGGTGGGGGGATAGACAGAGATGAGGGAGGAGATATAGGGGGGTGCTGCACTGTGAAGAGCTTTGTGGGTGACAACAAACAATTCAAAATGGATCCTATAATGTATGGGCACCCAGTGCAATGACTGGCACAGAGCGGAGGCATCTGAGTAACGGTTAGGGTGGAAACACACTGGCGTTAAAAAAAAAAAATGTCAGGTTCTCATCCAGGAGAGTTGAACTTGTGTCATCCGTGTGCTGTCCGTCTGCAATGCATTTTTTTC
Source organism: Allobates femoralis (assembly GCA_033576535.1). Lineage (NCBI taxonomy): Eukaryota > Metazoa > Chordata > Amphibia > Anura > Aromobatidae > Allobates > Allobates femoralis. Next base: position 77,099,342 of record JARQOC010000006.1, on the reverse strand, counting down.
CTCAGCAGCTATTTACTGTACAATCATTTACAGGAACATTTTAGTGTTCTCAGCTGCAGAATGATAATGTATCAGTTAAAATAACGAATGCCTCTCGGATGGTCCGTGTGCGGTCTGTAATTTTGTCAGAACCATTGACTTGCATTGGTGAGTCTCGGCCGTGGCTCGCTTAGGCTGCCTTCAGACTTGCAGATGCATCTGCAGCGTTTTGCAGATGCATCTGCAAGCATCTGCTTGCAGACCGCGGCCCCTATGTTTATAATGGAGCGCACGGCGGTCTGCAGATGCTTGCAGACCGCCGTGCGCTCTCATTGCCCGCCATTAGTGATCTGTGCGCAGGCGGATGCCTGCGTACAGATGACACACTCTCGCCCGCACCACGGACGCAACATCTCGCGTCCCTGGTGCGGACGAGAGTGTGTGATCTGTACGCAGGCATCCGCCTGCACACGGATCACTAATGGCGGGCAATGAGAGCGCACGGCGGTCTGCAAGCATCTGCAGACCGCCGTGCGCTCCATTATAAACATAGGGGCCGCGGTCTGCATGCAGATGCTTGCAGATGCATCTGCAAAACGCTGCAGATGCATCTGCAAGTCTGAAGGCAGCCATACTGTTGCAGCATGATGCAACTTTTTTCTCATCCAGATTCTGGATGAGAAAAAAAGCGTCTGTAAGGCTGCCTTCACATTGGCGTATGTGAACGCAGCTTATGCTGCGTTCCCATACGCATTCAAACGCATGCGCACTGCGTTCCTATGTTTAACATAGGAACGCATAGTGCCTGCGTTTGCTGCGTTCGGGTGCGGATGCGGACGATATCTGCTCCCTCCAGGGTCCTGCGTCCGCACCCGGGACGCAACATGTTGCATTTTTTGGAGTATGAAAAATCCGCAACCATCCGCATGCGGACACCTGCGGATATTATTAGCATTGCTGTCTATGGATACGCAAGACTAAGCAACACATTGCGTATGACTTGTTTTGGGACGCATGCGGACAGCATAGTGCGCATGCCCAGAAAAGGTTTAAAGGTAGACGCCCACTCTCCACCCATGAGAATAAACGCATGCGGATGCATAAACGCATGCATACGCAAGGAAACGCTGCGTTTTTTAATAGGATTTTGGATGCACTTGCATATAAAAAAAACGTGCGTTTGACTGCGTATACATGCATATTGCCTTGCGGATACGCATGCGCATCATACGCTGCGGCGGCAAACGCTAATGTGAAGGCACCCTAAATGTGATCTCAGTCATTCTGTAACATTGGTCCGAGTGCACTGCCAGATTTTCTTGCATTGCACTCGTCCAATTTTCATGCCAGTGTGTCCGAGCCCTTAGCTAGATAGATGACGCTGTCTGCTGCATTGAGGATGGACTGGAGAGGGGAAAAGGGGAAAATCTAGTGAGGGGGAGGCCAGTCTGATCAGCATCTTCATATACCACATCTGTGAGGTGGATGAATTATCTCGGCAAAGGAGAAATGCTCATTAACAAAGATGTACACAAATTTGTGAACAATATTGGACAAAAAATTTGTACATTGTTATAAGGATTCCAGCAAAACCCGGAGCAACAACAACAACAACAGTGTTAGGAATTTCTACCAATGTCTGTAATACATCACATGGGCACCAGAAAAAAATAGCAGGTCTATAGGGAAGCAGCAGTGCTGACAGCAGTGTCCACATGCTATAAAGGGAAACCTTAACACATGGCTCATCGATTCTTTAGAAATACTGCACAGCAAAGCAGTTGTGTAAAATGACGGTCATACAAAAAATGTAGTTTATTCCTACACGGTAGTTTTGAGGATGTGATTCATGCATACACTGTGTGCACAAGTGTTAAGAAATTAGTGTTTTTGATGATTCATTTTATTATTGAAAACTACACAGCTGTAAGTAAATCCAAAAGGTTAATAACCCTGAAAACATAAAGGGGTTGTCCACTACTCAGACAACCACTTCTCAATCAGTATGTTTTCTGCTTGTAAAACAATGACACACTTACCCCCAGTGTTGACAAAGTTCCAGCCATGTCGGCATTGCCTCTCCTGGGGTTCACATGGCATGTTTATGTAATGAGGTGTGCAATTCAGACTGTATCATAGAAATGGATATGGAAATGAACTGTGCACAGTCCGCTGCTGCCCCCATTTGGCTGTTGTGATCTCCCTCCTGCTCGGTGTGCCCTGAGACTGGGAGAGACATTAAAGAAAAGTTCTGTTACCTGCGGAAGGAGACCAAAGAAGAAGACTGAGGAGTTCCCCAGGCCTGCTACGTGGGAGCGACATCTTCTTCTGTGATAAACTGGTACGTGATTTTAGGGAAAGTTAGGGAAAGATACCTTCATTGTTGTGTTTTTTTCTTGCTGCATACCCGGAAGAAGTGAAGATCCAGAGACTCTAATATATACAAGTGCGCATATAGTTCGGTTGACTGTGATATAAATATGTTTTACAGTAAAGACATGTTACTACCGGTTAAATCTGAGTATGGGGATTCTGTTGAGAAAGATCATACACACACACCCGCGGCCTTCCCACCGGTCGCTACATCTGGCGTAGTCGGCAGGATGTGTGATCAACAGAATCTCCTCCCGGTAGTAACTTATAACCAGACTTATACTACGGCCTGCAGGTCCATATCCGGTGCCAGCAGTCCGAGCAGTGACACGGAAGAATTGAAGCAGATAGTAGCAGAGTTGCAGAGACAGATACTACAGCTACAGCTCATGCTAGACCAACAGGCGGACAGGCAAGCGAGACAGCAACCCAGCCGGCCTATGGGAAGGTGCTGGACATGCGGCGACCCCCGCCATAGGGCAAACCGTTGTCCGCATCCTCCACCCGTGGTCCGATATACCAGAACCAGCAAGCCATGCCCCACAACAGCAGCCACCTTTAAACTAGATGCCCCCGCCAAAGCGGCTCGCTCGGCAGGGGAGATCAGGGAAAAGGGTGTGAAGAGACAGAGCCAGACCGATAAGCAAGTACTGGCCACTCGGGTCCAGGGGACGGTGAAGTGGTTTAATGTCCGCGATGGGTATGGCTTCATCAACAGGAATGACACAAAGGATGACGTGTTTGTACATCAGACTGCCATAAAGCGTAACAATCCTCGTAAGTGCCTCCGCAGCGTTGGTGATGGGGAGCTGGTACAGTTTGATGCTGTGAAGGGAGAGAGGGGTACAGAGGCCGCCGACGTCACTGGTCCTGGGGTGTTCCTGTTCAAGGAAGCAGATTTGCCCCCAACCGGCGCCGCTACCGCCGGCGATCCTACTCTCCCCGGGTAGAAAATGTGACTGAGTTTATTGGAGATATTGTGAGCCCTGAACAAGGGAGCGAAGGTGAACGGGGGGATGACGGTTTCCCTCAACAGAGGTCCCTACTCCGCCGGAGATCAATCCCTGTGATATCAACGGCCATCACTGCCTTGGAGCCGATGGTTGTTGACAGGGACTGTCAACCTTTAAGTGGGGGGGTATGTAATGAGGTGTGCAATTCAGACTGTATCATAGAAATGGATATGGAAATGAACTGTGCACAGTCCGCTGCTGCCCCCTTGTGGACAAGTGCTGAATTGACTGCAGAGAAAAAAACATTGATTACTGATCCCCTCCCACAACAGCCTTGTGCTCAGGAGCAGAAAGGGCGGGAAGTCAGTCTAGGTCCAGAGCTGAGACAGAGAAGATGTCCCTGTGGATGTCTGTTGAAAGTGGACTATTTTGCTACACCTTGCCGGAAAAATCACCCCGCAGAAGCCCCTGTCACTGATCCTGGGCCACTGGACATTGGTGCTGTGTATCTGGCCGCTCTGCAAAACCTTGCCCGCCGAGCACCCAGAGTGCATGTGCAGGGGCCGTGACCGACATAAGGGAGCCATTTGGCTGTTGTGATCTCCCTCCTGCTCGGTGTGCCCTGAGACTGGGAGAGACATTAAAAGAAAAGTTCTGTTACCTGCGGAAGGAGACCAAAGAAGAAGACTGAGGAGTTCCCCAGGCCTGCTACGTGGGAGCGACATCTTCTTCTGTGATAAACTGGTACGTGATTTTAGGGAAAGTTAGGGAAAGATACCTTCATTGTTGTGTTTTTTTCTTGCTGCGTACACGGAAGAAGTGAAGATCCAGAGACTCTAATATATACAAGTGCGCATATAGTTCGGTTGACTGTGATATAAATATGTTTTACAGTAAAGACATGTTACTACCGGTTAAATCTGAGTATGGGGATTCTGTTGAGAAAGATCATACACACACACCCGCGGCCTTACCACCGGTCGCTACATTTATGTCACACGATCCTTGTGGCCAATTCAGCGGCTACTTCATTCTCCACATTACATCTACAGGACTTTTTATGACATCTCATCTTAAATCCATAGTTATTAATTTTGAGCTGATCGCCCCTTTGCAGCTATAATGGCCGCCAGGGTCGGACTGGCCATCTAACAATTCTCACAAATGCCAGATGGGCTGGGCTGGCTGACGGCCACATCAAGAGGCAGCTCTGTTAACAGTATCAACATCTTCAGGACAGGATAGAAGAGGAGACAGCGACTCAGGTTTTGTTTTGTTTTTTAGTGAGCTTGTAGTTCCCCATAATACTGTGTAGGGGGACCATCATACTATATTTGGGCCATCATACTGTGAGGGGGTACAATCATGCTATATGGAAAGCTGTACAGGGATCATGGCGTGGGGGATGCATCACACTGTATTGGGCCTCAGGGGGGGACCATCAATTCCTATTGAAGCTGCTAGGGACCATCATACTATGAGTGGAGACAATAAACTGTGTAGATTGATGTGGGAGGACCATCATACTGTGTGGGGGATGGATAATACTGTGTGAGGGAGCTGTGAAGACCAAGATAATGTGTGTGGGAATATATGGGAACCAAAATGTTTGTCTGTTGTATTACAATGTTATTATTAAAGGTGTTATCCGGGATGTATAAAAAAATATATATGCCCAAGCAGTAACAGGCAGGTAGCTGCACCTATGTCCCTGTTGTGCCTGACACCAGTCACCACCCGTTCACCCCCAGCACAGAGTGGGCACAGACAGCTCCTGCTGGGGACAGCATGGTGGCGTAAAGAGCAGAGGCGGCTTTTCCATTCTGCTCTGTGGAAGTGGGCAGCCAACGTCATGCTGATTGACAGCTGGCTCCCCGCTACCTGATTGTGGTAGCTGACTGTCAATCAGCGTGACGTCAGCTCTGATGCTCATCAACACAGGGAGAGAATCCTCCCTTCTGTTGACATGACATCAACGGAAGCACCAAAATCGCTGACAGGAATGGCCTGTGACCGCTCTGTTCGGCGGTGAATGATGATGGGCACAACAGGCAGGTAGGTGCCAGATACTTGCTTAGGCACAATTTGATTCTTTTGATACATCCAGGATAACCCCTTTAAGTCTTATAGTAGTAAACCTTGATTTCTAGCAGGCAGAGTAATTTAAGTAAAAGAGACCCCAATCTGTGACTGGGTAAGCATGGGCGTTTGAGCTTTCAAATGCCAGGGTTGAATTTTATTCCCATTACATCCCTGACAGCTGCTACTCTTCCTGGAAGGATATCTACAAGATTTTGAATATGTTTGTGAATTTTTGTGCATTCATAGGACCATTTGTGGGATCAGACAGTCATTCTGGTTCATCTCAAAGATATTAGAAGAGGTTAAAGGGAACCAACCACCCCAAATGACCCCCCCGGACTATTAATATCGTTCCCCACACCCAGCACATACATGTGCTGCAAGGTTTTTTGCTAAAAAAAAACTGCTTTTTAAAAGTTGAGATAATGATTTATAAAGTATTTAACGAAGGGACGGGTGGGCGTTACTTAGCTGGGGCTAAAGCCGGGTTGCAGCTGCCAGTCATCCTCCTGTCTCCCCTCGCAGCAGTAACGGCCAGCCCTTTCTTGTCGTCACAGCCTGCTGAGCCTGGTGCACGGGATCTCATGCCCGTGCACACGTCATCAGCTACAGCCGGGTCGCGAGCGCGCGCTCTGACTTCCACAGCCGAGCGCAGGAAGTCAGAGCGCGCGCTCGCTACCCGGCTGTAGCTGATGACGTGTGCACGGGCATGAGATCCCGTGCACCAGGCTCAGCAGGCTGTGACGACAAGAAAGGGCTGGCCGTTACTGCTGCGAGGGGAGACAGGAGGATGACTGACAGCTGCAACCCGGCTTTAGCCCCAGCTAAGTAACGCCCACCCGTCCCTTCGTTAAATACTTTATAAATCATTATCTCAACTTTTAACCTTCCTAGCGTTATTCCCGAGCCTGACTCGGGGTTAACATTCACTACCAGAAGCGTTAACCCCGAGTCAGGCTCGGGCTTACCCGCGTTCGCGGCAGATGCGGTGAGAAAACCGCATCTGCCGCACTTGCCGCACTTGCCGCACTTGCGCCGCACTTGCGGCGCGGTTGCGGTAATCTGCATAGGAACCAACCACCTCGGATGACCCTCATACACTGTTAATATGTGCCCCTGCAGCCTAGTAAACCATTAGCAGCACTGTTGTTGTGTGAAAAGTGGCTGCAGAAGAAGTGAGATAATGATTTTATACACTTACATGCCTTCGTACTTGAGGGCGTCTCCCTGTGTGTGCTGGCACTTGTGGGCTGTGCTCATCATGTCTGCTCTCCCCCTCCCTTATGCACGCCCCCTCTCAGCCTGCTATAGTGATGTGGGCTGATTGCGTCATAAAGGGGCGGGGCTACCGGGATGCCGCGATTTAGCCCCGCCCCTTTATGACGCAATCAGCCTCACATCACTATAGCAGGCTGAGAGGGGGCGTGCATAAGGGAGGGGGAGAGCAGACATGATGAGCACAGCCCACAAGTGCCAGCACACACAGGGAGACGCCCTCAAGTACGCAGGCATGTAAGTTTATAAAATCATTATCTCACTTCTACTGCAGCCACTTTTCACACAAAAACAGTGCTGCTAATGGTTTACTAGGCTGCAGGGGCACATATTAACAGTGTATGAGGGTCATCCGAGGTGGTTGATTCCTATGCAGATTACCGCAACCGCGCCGCAAGTGCGGCGCAAGTGCGGCAGCTATGCGGCAAGTGCGGCAGATGCGGTTTTTTTACCGCATCTGCCGCGAACGCGGGTAGCCCGCTTTTAGCAAAAAATTCAAGACCTAAACAGACCGTCAGGGAGGTTAAAAAGCAGTTTTTTTAGCAAAAAACCTTGCAGCACATGTATGTGCTGGGTGTAGGGAACGATATTAATAGTCCGGGAAGGTCATTTGGGGTGGTTGGTTCCCTTTAAAGTCAGGGCTCAGTGCAGCCAGTCAAGTTTTGCTCACCAAACTCCCCCAAAGGAACTTGCTTTGTGCATTGAGGAACAGAAACAGAAAAGAGCCTTATTCAACTGCCATAATGCAATCACGCAGTTAACGCTCTCCTGGTATTTGCAAAAATCAGACTCATCCATCAAGTGGCAGATAGAGAAGTGTGATCAGTCACTCCATAGGGCACGTTTCTACTGCTCCAGAGTCCCGTGGCAGCAGCTTTACGCCACTCTATCATAAGTTTATATATTGCTTGATGATATAAGCTTTATGTGTAGCTGCTTGTGTAGTGACGAGGGGCAGATTATGTCTGTCTCTTTAAGTACCCCTGAAGCATGAGTAACCCTTACGCTGCAGCTCACTCCTTAGCTACCTCTTTACCATTATTAGTGAATGTCAGATATCTACCTTCATCTAAATCCAGATATTTTTAATTTGCTGTGTTGCAGTACCATCTGCTGGTAAAGTGTATGATTTTTACCCCTTTGCATTGAACAGATTTGACATGTGAATTGAGTGTTGAATAGGAGGAGCTACTCCAGTCTTGTCTAGACAATGCAGGGCTGAAAAATCTCCAGTCTGGGACAAGATGCCACAGGGAGCAGAGCACATGTGGAGACTCCCTCACACAGAGACTTGCATGTAGAGATCTCCTGGCATGCCCCAAAACCCATGATTCTTCTCTAGTTTCCACAATGTGCTAAAAGCTTTCTACCCTGGGTCCTCGCTGTCCGGACCTACATGTGCTTCACCAGACATGTTTCTGCATGTTCCATAACAAGCTGTGACATTACCCCAGGACTCCCAGGTATGTAGAATACTCTTGCTATATATAAGCTTTTGCATAAAGCTACAAAAGACTCTGCACTGCTCCATCACAATTTATAAGCACTACAGCTAAAGAACCAGGATCTTAAAGCTCTAGGACCTCAATTCCATATTAGAATCTAAAGGCCCAGTCACACATAACGACGCACCAGCGATCCCGATAACAATAACAATGTGCAGAGATCGCTGGTGCGTCGTTTTTCACATCGCTGGTAAGATGTCAAACAGTCTTGCCCAACGTTTATAAAATATTTCAGACCCAGCTGTCTCCCGCAATGTTGGAGGCCTTTAATGCTGTTTTGAGGGGCTCTGATTTCGTGCCTCAGTCTTTAGAAGCCCATATCAGCGTCATCCCCAAACCTGGGAAAGACCCATCTTCAGTATCAAACTACAGACCAATTTCGCTACTGAATGTGGATGTCAAATTATTTTCTAAAATACTAGCTGAGCGCTTAGCTCCATTTCTCCCTTCCGTGATTAACTCGGACCAGGTGGGCTTTGTCAGAGGCCGGGAGGCTAGGGATAACACTATTAGAACCCTCCTCCTTATAGCTAAGGCCAAAAGTTCTTCAGCTCCACTTGGTCTAATTTCTATGGATGCTGAAAAGGCCTTTGACAGAGTCCACTGGGGGTTTATGAAGGGGCCACTGATTCAACTTGGCCTGGGCCCACGATTTTTACACGGCATCATGGCCTTATACTCCTCTCCGTCTGCCAGGGTGAAGATTGGGGGAGCCCTGTCTTCCTCGTTTAGAATCGTGAACGGGACCACCATTATCACCCCTGCTATACATTATTGTAATGGAACATTTAGCCACAGCAATCAGAGCCAATATTGACATTCATGGGATTGAGCTGGGTCATAATCATCACAAGACGGCACTATTTGCCGATGATCTCCTCCTCTATGTCTTACAGCCTCTGATCTCTATCCCTTCAATTTTGAGGGAATTCGAACAGTTTGGGCGGTTGAGTAACTTTAAGGTTAACTGTTCCAAAACGGAAGCACTTAATATCTCTTTACCTGGAGATTTGGTATCTCACTTATCCAGACAGTTCCCATTCAAATGGAAGGAGGAAGCTATTAAATACTTGGGAGTTAACATCCCAAAAGACCTTAGGCAATTGTTTAAGTTGAACTATCTTCCCCTATTACCTGGCATAGAGAAGGCTTTTTCATCATACCGTCAATTAAGGTTATCCTGGTTCGGGAGAATGAACGTTATTAAAATGGATCTTCTACCCCGAATCCTGTATATCTTTCAAACAGTGCCTATTTCCCCAGACAGAATGTTTTTCGCTAAATTACAATCTCTTATTATTAAATTTACCTGGATCGGGAAGAGATCTAGGTTGGGGATTAATATCCTTTCCCTACCTAGATCTAGAGGAGGGGTTGGGTTACCTAATATTCATAGATACTTTTTAGCCTCTTCTCTTGCCAGAGTCCTAGACTGGCACTATTGTGCGTCCTCCAAGAGATGGGTGGAGGTGGAGCAGGATGGCCTGGAGATCCCGCTGAGACATCTTCTTTGGATTTCCCCCAGGAATATAAAAGAACTACCCCCCCATTCTGACATGACCAAGACCACGCTCCAAGTGTGGCATTCGGTGACAAAAACACTTTATACAGATGGCAAACTCAGTCCTCTCGCCCCCTTTTTTCCAGCCCAGCTTTTCCACCTGGGTTCAGAAGGCAAAGATTTCTGTGCTGGCAGAGTGTGAACGACACCCAAATGGGACAGACCCTAACCAATGGGGATTTACCCTCAATGAGGGAGATCCAATCTATTGACCCTACTAGACCTCTTAGATGCTTTGAATTCCTCCAATACAAATCATTCCTGTTTCCGACCGGACGTGCGTGCAGGGTGAGATTGACACCAAATTCATTGGAGAGATTGTTCCAACAGGACTCCCCCCCCGAAGCGCAAAATTTCGGCCTTATACTTGGCCTTAGGTTCCCTGCGCAATCAGGACTCCTTACACTTCCAGCTGTCCTGGGAGAGGGAATTAAACAGGAACATCACAGACAACGAGTGGCAGAAAAGCTTTTTATTAACACACAAATTAGCCAGTGCCTGCATCGCACAGGAAAGGAGCTACAAACTGCTCACCAGATGGTACTTATGCCCTGTAGACATGCACCGAGTGTTCCCTGAAATTTCTGACAGTTGTTGGCGTTGTGGGAAAGCACCAGGGACGATGCTCCACATTTGGAGGAGTTGTGGTGAAATCCAGCGGTTCTGGTCTGAAGTGTTCGGCCTTTACACATGAATAACAGGTAAAAAAGTGTTGTCCTGAAGTAGCTCTATTATCCATCTTTCCGGGTCCCTTTGGGCTTAACAAGAAGGATATACTCCGCTTCTGTGTCTCAGCCGCCCGTACACTAATTCCGAGATTCTGGAAAACTCCTCAGGTACCTTCCCTGCTTGACTGGTTCAAGGAGATGTTGGACCTATTTAGAATGGAGGAATTGGCGGCTGATGCTTCAGGTTCTCGTGACAAATTTTCAGTGACCTGGACTGAATGGATTCTTTACCAAGACTCGATTGATTTCAGGAGAACTTTCTCTGAGGTTGATTAGATGCTATGATAAATGGTCGGCACGGGGTCGAGGTACCCCCTATCCCTTATTTCCCTCCTCTCTTTGGACTTATTCTCCTCTTATCCTGACCCCGATTAATTTTACCCAGTCCCTGCTTTCCCTTCTAATATCTCTATATATTTTTCTTCCTCAATCTTTATACCTACTCTAGGTCACTTAATAGCCTTAGTTTTGAGGATTATTTTTTGGTTTATTCTTTTATAAGGTTCCAGCAATACTGAAAAGAGCAATATACTTGTTATCATGAGGAACCCCGATAAAGACAAGCCTATTCCAGATGGACTGGATTTTACGAAGGTCCTACGAGGCTTAATTTTTACTGATGCACTTAAATCACTAAAGAGTTAATAAGTAATACTCCAATAGATACTCGTTCGCTTTTGACCAATCTGACTAAGGGGAGTTTGATACTATAATATCTTTTAAGGGATTACCAACCCCTTTCAATGCGGTATGTTCCTTGACTAAGATAGGGGTCTTTCAATCCCCTACTTGTGGTTTATGAATAGGACATAGAACGCTTTATACCTGAGGAGGGTATATAAATTTGAGATTGTACACTGAATAATACTTTCTATTGATGTTCTTAATGTGAATTCCTTATTTGACTTTCTGATCTATACTTACTTTTATAACTTGTACTGTTGTGTCTTTTTCTTTTATAATTAACTAGCTGGGTGCCCGATGCAGATGCATCGGGATTCTAGAAGAGCGAGTCTCTGACTCGCAATGGCCGCTTCGCGGCCAATGCTTCGCGCTGCTAAGGCGACTCGCCATGCCCGCTGCGCGGGCATAGCGAGTCGCCTTAGAACTGCTCGCAATGGCCGCTGCGCGGCCAATGCTTCAGTCGTATCCACATGACGACATTGACTCGCAGCGCGAGCGGTCTCAAAAGGGGCAAAAAACCCATTCGTGATTATATAATAGATAAAAAGAGATTAACCATAAGATGTCAAACAGGTATGTCACCACCAATGTAAAAACGACGCACTAGCGATCCAGAATTATATCGAGGTTGTTGGGAATTGTCACTCCATAGTGTAGCATTGAGATCGTTGGTCATTGTTCCTGTAAAACACAATGATGCTCCCCTAGCGGGAGCGCAACGACGTGGAAATGTTCCAGAGTAGTGTGTAACGATCAACGATCTCACAGCAGGGGCCAGATCATTGGTGCGTGTCACGCATAATGAGATCGCTAACGGGATCGCTGTTGCGTCACAAAATCTGTAACGCAAGAGCGATCTTGTTAGCGATCTCGTTATGTGTGACAGGGCCTTACCTCTGAACTGTATCTGCCATCGCCTACCCACGTGAACTGTGCAGAATTTACTACATGTTATATTTCCCCGTTCCTGCGAATGTAAATGCAACTATTATTCCTGAGACCTGTGTCTGTGGTCATTATCGTGTATGCCGCGTGGGGTGGATAGCAGTGAATGGAAAACCCTCCATTACGAGGGCTTTACACTTGGACATGGTAACCCGTACAATAAAGCTCCAGATAGGGCCACAGAGGAGGTTTGCAGTTTTGGAGTCAGCAGAGTGTTGGTGACCTTTCTGCCCTCTGGCCCTCAGCACTCGGTGACCCCATTCTCTAAATTTACGTGGTCTCCACTACTGCGTTTCTGTGATTTCTTAATAATACCAATCGCAGGTGATATATGTGGAGGGTGGAAATGTTGTTAACTGACTTACCCCAATGGCTCTTATATTAGGACTGCACTGGTGTCACGGAGCTCAGAATTGTTCATCTATATATACATATATAAATGTCTAAATTAAAGAAGAATTTTTAATTTTAATCCTGGACTTCAGCCAATAATTTCTTGGAATTTCTATCTACAGCAGCAGCTAATACGGCCGCTATGGGGCTTGGCACTGGACTCTCTTCCCTCCCTCTGTCATCACAATTTCAGCAGTATTCCCATCCTCAGTTCACAGATACAGTTGAATAGAATGGTAAGTCAGTGAGCTAAAGGCTCCTTGATCCAGTACTCAGCCTGCACTGAGAGTCTGAGACTACGTGCAATGGAGGCGTAATTATATCACTACCTCGCGCATGTATTGCTGAGTCTCAGTTCTCACACTGCACAGACATGATCTGCGTGGTGATTATATAATACCAGTAACTGTGGGGGCCATCTACTTATTTGTAGCCTGGTTGAAGCCATAATACTGACTGGGGGCTGTCGGGGGGGCAATTATACTGAATGGGATCTGGTGGGGTCACAGTATTGAGTTTGAGTGCTGGTGGGGGGCCATTATACTGAGTGGGAGCCATAATAGTGTGTGAGGGGCTGTGGAGGAGTGTGAATGACCCCTTATTGAGTTAACGACTGGGGTCCCATACCGAGTATTCTGCTGTGGGGTCCTAATTCTGTGTGGGGGGCTGTGGTGGCCTCAATACTGTGTAAGGGACTGCGGGAGCCATCATATTGAGTGGAGAGTTGTGGGGGCCATTATATTGGGTTAGAGGCTGTGTTGGCCATTATACTTAGTGGGGGGCCTGTGGGGGCCATCATACTGAATAAGGACTAATGGGGGTGCCATACTTAGTGGGGTTATTCATATCGAGTGGGGGGCTGTGGAGTCATCATTCTTTTTGGGGGCCCTCATTCTGTGTGGGGAACTGTGGGGTCGCTCATTCTGTGTGGTGGCCCTTCTAATGAGTGTGGGTCCTCATATTAAGTAGGAGATGTGGGAGGCCTCTTACACCGAGTGGGGATACCATACTGACAGGTGCTACGCTGTATGTATACGGTTACACTGTGGGGATACCATACTCAATATGTGTGGAAAGGGGGTGGGTCATTTTTTGGAACACCATACTCTAAAATCACCATAAAAGGGGTATTGTTGGTGAGAATACTAAGGGGCAAGGTGGTGGGTGGGGGCCCCCAAATGGAACGTTTGCTATGGGGCCCTGTGATTTTCATGTATGCCTCTGAAGGAGTTTTTTACAATGAGGCATTCAGTCACGCGTTGGTAAAGCCAAACTGCATGGTGAGAGGTCGCATGTTATATACTTGTGAACTCAATGAAAACCTGAAATCTTTAATTTGTAGGTCCCAATACTTTTGGATATAACGTGTATAAATCTGCTTCATCATCATCAAATTCCTATCACGCCACATGCCTAGTGTATTGTTGAACACTGAAGAAATCCATATATAACATACCCATAGGCATTAATGGGTGCAGTGTACATCCAGGCTTACACTCTTTACTCCATTTTTCTCCTCAATGTAAAAGTGTCAGTGTCCGCTGTAGTCCAACATTTGGTCATGAAGCAGAGTAACCTGCATGAAGTGTGATACGTTATCAACTGTGTGTCTTGACATTCAGATATGATCTATTCACTCTGTAATATGCATATTACTAACTTCTAGCCTGGGTATTCATTTAGAGGGTCTTGTTGAGATGTGCCTGACAGTACCCTGACATGAATATACTAAAAATATGGCCTTAGGGCCAAGCTTTGTATTTTGTATTTATGAAGGTTCTGTACCTCCGATGAGGCGAGTTAAGGAAAAAAGAAAAAAAAGGTGTATATTTGTATCTCTTCATATGCAGTTATAACCAACTTTTGTAGTATGAGGCAATAACTATATGATAGAGCAGAAAGGACCATAGCCAAGTGTGTAGTGCAGAGGTGAGGAACCTCTTTCCTGCCAGGGGCCGATTGAAAATTTCTACCATCATTTGGGGGCTGCACAAAATTAACTACCTACTATATATTTTCATTAAACAATTAATTAACTCACCCTTTGTCAGGTGGCTGGAACTACTCCTCTTTGGAGCGGCTGTGATGTTGGGTGATCTTGATCTCATTGCTTCTCACAGCTGCTTTTCATGTTTGTGTCAGCCAAGAGCGTGGTCAACTGTTTGTGATCATTTTTATAAAACATATACATCACACAGGGGACACTGAGACTGCTTTATATACATCACATAAGGAACACTGGAACTGCTTAATATACATCACATAGGGGACTCTGGGACTGCTTAATATACATCACATAGGGGACGCTGGGACTGCTGGATGTACATCACAGGTGAAGCTGGGACTGCTGGATATATATATCATTGGAGACATGGAGGCTACAGAAAATGCATCCCAGGACACGCTGGGGGCATATACATCACAGGAGGAACTACACATATACATCACAAGAGGGACAAGGGGGACATAGACATCACAGCAGATGCTGGGGCATAGAAAACAGGGAAGGCTGGGAGGCATACACATCACTACGAGGTGTATGCATCACTGGGAGCACAGACATCACTGGGGGGGCACATTCAGCACTGGCACCTATATATGTGGTGCCTCACTGTTCAGGACACCACGGAGGGGTACTGCACCCAGATAAGAGTGTGTAGTATCCCTGTTACAGGGGAACTAGGTTGCTAACTAAGGACTCTCACAACACCCATCCACACACCTTAGAGCAGGGGACTTGGGTGGACCCATTGCCAGGGAGACCCAGTCCGGGGGGAGGAGTCAGGTGGGTTAGTGGAAGCGCGGGAAGACAGAAAGGCTGTAAGGAGCACAGCGGAAGACGTCTCATGAGAAATCCTCCTGACAGATGGAGATCCTAGGGGCAGCAGGGGTTGCGGTACGCCCGAATACAGCCCGGTACGACTACCGGCTGGAGGGATCTGGTCCCGGAACGGAGGACCGGCTCCGAGAGCGGTGTAGGTGTTCACCCCCGAGCTGCCAAACCGGAGGCCCAAGCTTCTTTAGGAAGTCATGGCCAACACCCGGCGCATCCAGAAAAAGGCCCATATAGGATACTGAGAGCTCAGAGAGGATCCGAGGACCTGGCTTCAGGCGCTGCACGCGGAGGCTCTGAGGAAGAATGGAGGGAGCGCAGTGATGGACTGGAGAGGAACGGCATGCACACCACCGAGGGTCCTAAGTGAGTCATCCTAGTTCCTTTGTGATCACACAGGCCATCACGACCCGTAAGACTGTATCACCTGTTTGCCTGCCCTACAAACCTGCCAGTAAACCCGTTCAGAGAAAAAGACTGCGTTGTGTACTTAATTTGCCTGCGCCTGATGAGCCGCACACCTGCTGCAGTGAAGAGAACAAGTGACTGTGCTGTGTGGTAAGCTGCCTTCCTGTGTAAAGACTGTATATTAACTTTTACAATTGCCCCAGGGA
This sequence comes from Allobates femoralis, assembly GCA_033576535.1. Classification (NCBI taxonomy): domain Eukaryota; kingdom Metazoa; phylum Chordata; class Amphibia; order Anura; family Aromobatidae; genus Allobates; species Allobates femoralis. The sequence goes on along the minus strand of JARQOC010000006.1, from coordinate 77,083,417 downwards.
TCCCGCTCCACCTACGGGGAGCGTAACCATCTAGCTGCTCCATCAGGTAACCTTACCAGAACCGTAGGTGGCGTCACAAAACAATTTTTAAAAAGTTTTCCCCTTTTTCAGCAAACGCCAGGGCCGCAGGACCGGGCAACAGGCCCCGTGACATCCCCAGTAAACCAACGCCCGGGGTGGGTCATATACATCAGGGGGCACATACAGCACTGGAGGTATATACATTACTGGAAAAGGCACATTCATTGCTGGGGACTATATACATCACAATGGCACACATACCATGTTGGTGGGAATATACATCTCTGGGGGGCACATACGTCATTGGGGGGGCACATGCAATACTGGCGGGGATATACATTGCTTATGGTATATATATCACTGGTGGTATATACAGCACTGGGGGGATTTACAGCACTGAGGGACATATACAACATTGGGGGGATATACAGCACTGGGGGTTGAAATATACAGCACTGGAGGGCACATACAGCACTGGGGAGATATACATCACTGAGGGGCACAGATATCACCGGGTTGGAAATAGTACTGGGGGGCTCGGCTAGAAAATCACTGGGGACATATAGCAGGGGGTGCAGAGATTACCAGGGGGCACATAGCTGGGGAGGCACAGAGATAACCAGGGGGCACATAGTACTTGAGAGCACAGAGGTCACCAGGGGCAGATAGTACTGAAAGGCACAGAAAATCACTGGGGGGGGGGCACATAGTACTGGGGGGCACCAAAATCACTGGGGGACATATAGCTGGGGGTACATAGATCACTAGAGGGCACATAGCTGGGGAGGTATAGAGATAAGTAGAGGGCACATAGTACTGGGGGGCACAGAGGTACCCAGGGGCAGATAGTACTGAAAGGCACAGAAATCACTGGGGGGCACAGAGATCACTGGGTGACGTATAGCTGAGGAGTACAGAAATCACCCGGGGACACATAGCTGGAGACACAGAGATCACTGGGTGACGTATAGCTAGAGGAGTACAGAAATAGCTGGGGAGGCACAAAGATAACCAGGGGGCACAGAGATGATCACCAGGCACATAGCTGGGGAGGCACAGACAGCCATGCTGACGCTCTGGCTACACTTCTGTCCATAGAGTGAGTCCTCACGCTGTGTGGTATGAGGATGTGCTCCTTCATGTATTGCGCATGCAGCAGCAGCATTTAGTATTGCTGGCGTGCTCTTTGGGATTAAAGGGCTGGCAGCAAGACACGGCTGCCTGCCGAGCAATGTGGACCCCAGGATCCTACCTGCGGGCCATATAAAATGTCATGCGTCCCGCGGGCTGGAGGTTCCCTACCCCTGGTGTACTGTGTTACTTTTATGCCACCTCTTCTATACAGTTAGGTTAAGAAATATTTGGACAGTGAACGAATCTTAATGCTTTGGACTCTGCAGGCCACTATTTTTTATTTAAAATGAAACAATTGAGATGCAATTGACTTGTATACGTTCAAGTTTAATTAAAGTGGTTGAACAAAACTGTCCTGTGAAATGTTTAAGAATTGCAACCATTTTTCTACAAAGTCTCCTCAATGCAGAGGCTCATAAGTAATTGGACACATTTACCTTACCCTAAATAAAATGTTCATTTTTAACACTTTACATTTCAACATGGAAGAAGCAGATCAAACTGCATATGGGATTCGAAGCCATGCATGCAGAGCAGAATGGATTAGCAGTCCATCAGATTAACCATTCAGGCACCTCATTAATGTTATTACATATGCTACATACTACATAGATGAGGTTGGTGAGTGGTTAAGGTGATGTACTTCTAATCCATGTGTTACAGAGGATGTCTTTGGATCATGAGCCATTCCAAGCCTTTTCCATACTTTCTTCCAATTATTCTTATACAGGGTGGTCTTAGTGTCATCTTTGATGTTAATATATGTATAATAGGGCTCGGTGCTAGACATTTATATATATATTATACATGTACATATGTCACATATATATACATTATACATATATATTCAAACTAGCTGTGAGCCCGATGCAAATGCATCGGGTGTCTAGAATATTTTTTTTTTTTTTTTAAGATTTTCGCGGCTGCACTTGCCGCACCTGCCGCAAGTCCCCCTATACTTTCTATGGAGATTACCGCAACCGCGCCGCAAGTGTAACCGCATCTGCCGCGTTTGCCGCATAACCGTTACACTTGCGGCGTGGTTGCGGTAATCCCCATAGAAAGTATAGGGGGACTTGCGGCAGGTGCGGCAAATGCGGTTTTGCACTTGCGGCAGGTGCGGCCGCGAAAAAAACTGCGGCTGACTGTGGTTTTTTTCGCGGCCGCACTTGCCGCAAGTGCAAAACCGCACTTGCCGCACCTGCCGCAAGTCCCCCTATACTTTCTATGGGGATTACCGCAACCGCGCCGCAAGTGTAACCGCATCTGCTGCGTTTGCTGCATAACCGTTACACTTGCGGCGCGGTTACGGTAATCCCCATAGAAAGTATAGGGGGACTTGCGGCAGGTGCGGCGGCTCAGGCAGCGACTCGCAATGGCCTCGCGGCCATTGCTTGAGCTACATGAGCGGTAAATCGCTAACTTGGCCATCGGGTAATCCCCATAGAAAGTATAGGGGGACTTGCGGCAGGTGCGGCGGCTCAGGCAGCGACTCGCAATGGCCTCGCGGCCATTGCTCGCGCTACATGAGCGGTAAATCGCTAACTTGGCCAGCGACTCGCAATGGCCTCGCGGCCATTGCTCGCGCTACATGAGCGGGAAATCGCTAACTTCGCGGCCATTGCTCGCACGTGGTGACGTCACAGAGTGACAAAGCCACGGTCTTTTTCGGTGTCCGACACGGAAGTGCCTACGGCAATTATATAGTAGATAAATAAAATTTATTTATGACATCGGTATAAAATCAAGATAAAATCATTAAAATATCTAAAAAAAAAAGGAAAAACATTAAATTTGATTGATCTGTATCCTTCTGTGGGATTGGAGACTTCCATTCATGTGCCCCTCATTGGGATGTAGGATGCTAGTTTGAGTGGCTCCTAAAAACATACAATATCTAGCAAGGATATATGCAATTGCTTATATGCTAATGTGTGATCAATCCGCTTGTGTTCTTAACTATGTACAGATTAACTGTGAAGAGACGTTCTACTATGGAGTCTTGTGTGTTTTCACCTAGAAGCCTTGGAGATAGCTTCCAGTAGAAAACTGGTGGTTCATTGGAAGTCTCTAAAAAATACACAACGTCTAATAAATATCAATCCTTAAAGAGGACCTGTCACCAAACCAGGCATGGTGATCTAATTACAGCACTGGATGCAGCATGTCTGCAGCATGCAGACAAGGGGACCCCAAGCACTTGAGCAGCCCTGTACCCCGAGATAATACACTTAGAAAACTTACATGCTCCAGCCACTAAGGAGGTGGCTATGGGCTGCAGCCAAGGGCAGATTCACACCCCCTGCATGTGTAATCTGCCCACCACTGCCAATCATTCTCTCCCTGTCTGCAGCATTTAAACTGAGTTTTTTTTTCTCTCCCGTTTAGCGCCGCCCCTCAGGGGCGGGGCTAACAGACTTTCTGGGAGAGAGAAATAAAAACTGTATTTAAATGCTGCAGACAGGGAGAGAATGATTGGCAGTGGTGGGCAGATTACACATGTAGGGGGTGTGAATCTGCCCTTGGCTGCAGCCCTAGACACCTCCTTAGTGGCTGTAGCATGTAAGTTTTCTAAGTGTATTATCTCGGGGTACAGGGCTTCTCAAGTGCTGGGGGACCCCTTGTCTGGATGCTGCAGACATGCTGTATCCAGTGCTGTAATTAGATCACCATGCCTGGTTTGGTGACAGGTCCTCTTTAATCTGGTGTGCTCTTCTCATGTTCCCGATTTCACTTACAGAAAGATGATTAGGTGTATCCTAGCGTGGCTGAAGTCCTATGTACTTCTATTGGATATTAATGTCGTGGCACCTGGGAGAACTTGATAATATATCACTTTGTTTGTGCTCATGGCCAACATGTAAAGAGTTGTATTGGTTATGTCTCATCTGTTGTGTGTTCAAGTGGGTAAAACTCACAATGTCAAGAGGTTGTGATTTTCTAGAAGGATATTGTCTGTAATGGGATAATCAAATCTTGTAGTCCAGCTAGTATTTGTATAAGATCCAATAGAAGTACATAGGACTTCAGCAACGCTAGGATACACCTAATCATCTTTCCGTACGTGAAATCGGGTACATAAGCAGAGCACACCAGAGGACTGATATTTATTAGACGTTGTGTATTTTTTAGAGACTTCCAATGAACCACCTGCTTTCCACTGCAAAGTTATCTCCAAAGCTTCTAAGTGAAAACACACGAGACTCCATAGTAGAACGTCTCTACACAGTTAATCTGTACATAGGTAAGAACACAAGCGGATTGATCATACATTAGCATATAAGCAATTGCGTATATCCTTACTAGATATTGTATGTTTTTAGGTGCCACTCGAACTAGCATCCTACATCCCAACAAGGGGCACATGTATGAAAGTCTCCTATCCCACAGAAGGATACAGATCAATCAAATGTAATGGTTTCTTTATTTAGATATTTTTATGATTTTATCTTATCATAAATCAATTTTATTTAATTGAATATATTAGACCCAGCAATTTTTTCCATGACATTGGTTTTAAAGGGAACCAACCACCTCAGATCACCCTAATACACAGTTAGTACATGTCCCTGCACCCTAAGGATACCTTTCCAGCACTGTTTTTGTGTAAAATCTTGCATTAGTATAACTGATATAAAGAGTTTATAAACTTACTAGCCTGGAGACATCTGGGCGTATCCCTCCTTCTGTTATACTTCAGGGCTGTGCATTGCATGTCTGTGCTCCCCCTCCCTCCGTGCCTGCTGCCCTGCCCTGATGGGTGTGATCGTTATCTCCTCTGCACAGAGGGAGGGGGAGCACAGCCATGCAATGCACAGCCCTGAAGTATAACAGAAGGAGGGATACGCCCAGAAGTCTCCAGGCTGGTAAGTTTATAAACTCTTTATATGAGTTATACTAATGCAAGATTTTACACAAAAACAATGCTGGAAAGGTATCCTTAGGGTGCAGGGACATGTACTAACTGTGTATTAGGGTGATCTGAGGTGGTTGGTTCCCTTTAAATGTCTAGCACTGAACCCTATCTACTATATAATCATCTAATTCTGTCTGTCTCTCTGTAACGGAAATCCTGCGTCACTAATTGGTCGCGCCCGGCTGGGCGCGACCAATCAGCAACAGGCGCAGTCCAGCTGCAAATTGGTGCGGGATATGAACCACGCATGCCACCGCTATCGTCGGGAGGTCAGTGGCGACGCAGCCTGGAGATGACCGGCACTTGCAACGGAAGTACCCAGACGGGCGCTAGCGATGTCGCTCAGTGTGACACGCAGCAGCAACCAGGCCCCCGCTGTGAGATCGCTGATCGTGGTGATCAGTAAGGTACCGTCACACTTGGCGACGCTCCAGCGATCTGTAGGTATTGCTGGAGCGTCGCCAAGTGTGACGGTACCTTACTGATCGTTGGTGAGGTGTCCCACGTGTACATATATTGAACAAAGTCGCGACCAATCAGCGACCGGCGCAGTCCGAGCAATAACATTTAATGATAATGTATATATTTTAACTTTAACAAAGAAAGGCAGCACTCACCAAGGCTTTTCTGTGCTTTATTCAGTACTCGTGGATTCACAAGGTGCAGGGAGGGAGCAGGGGCTGGGATGACGTCGTCATCCCAGCCCCTGCTCCCTCCCTGCACCTTGTGAATCCACGAGTACTGAATAAAGCACAGAAAAGCCTTGGTGAGTGCCGCCTTTCTTTGTTAAAGTTGATTCGTATGTGGTCTTTGGACAGGCACCACAGGCTTCCACACCGTGTACTCCCTGGCTGTCCAGCCGTATAACCTGCAGCATTGGTGCCCCTCCTTCTATTGATGTAATGTATATATTTTACCTGGAAAATCCTGTGTATTCATTGCATGATTCTTAAATCTTCATAAATAAACTACATACATATTCTAGAATACCCGATGTGTTAGAATCGGGCCACCATCTAGTTATACATATATTGACGCTTAATACTACTTGGTTAGGTGGGTTATATGTGGCACCCCTTAGGTTCTTGATAGCAGCATTTTTTCACATACACTTTGCTAGCTCCGGTGTACAATATCATTTAGTTAAGCTCATCTTAGATTTTTTTTGGTAAAGTCTAATCTGGCCTTTCTATTTTTAAGGCTGATTAATGGTTCTCTCCTTGTAGTGAAGCCTTTATATTTGCTCTCATGAAGCCTTCTCTTTATGGCAAACTTAAATGCTCAGATACCTACTTCTTGGAGAATCTTGTTCGATCAACCACCACTGTTGTCTTCCATGCATGTTTGGGCCTTTTTGAACTCACCAGTTGCATTTTTTTAAAGAGTTTACCAAACCAATAATTTGTCGACTCCTGATATTTCTGCTATCTCTTATGGCCCCTTTTCACGCAGCTACAGGTAACAGGTTTTCCACAGGTAACTTACTGGCTGCAGTGAAATCATGGAGACATAGTTCCATTTGTACATGGCAACAAGATAGAACCATGTCTCCATGATTTCACTGCAGCCAGTAAGTTACCTGTGGAAAACCTGTTACCTGTAGCTGCGTGTAAAGGGGCCATTATGGCCACTTTACACGCGGCAACAAGTAGATAGAAAACGGCAGGTGTCGGAGACAATTGTACCCTTTACCTTCAAAACACCTTGAAGTGGCTGCGTGTAATTCAGGTATCTGCAAAGTGTTTTGAAGGTAAAAGGTACAATTGTCTCCGACACCTGCCGTTTTCTATCTACCTGTTGCCGCGTGTAAAGTGGCCATTATAGATTCCCTCTTTTTTTTAGCCTGATGGTTTGTTTTCCTTCCATTGAGAGCTCCTTTGTTGTGGGTTCACAGCAACAACCTCCAAATGCAAATGCTATACCAGGAATAGGCTCCAGACCTTTTACCTGCTTAATTGATTATGTATTAATGAGAGAATAGCCCAACCAGCACATTAAAGTGCTTTTGAGATAATTGTCCACTTGCTTTTGGTCCTTTGAAAAAGAGGCAGCTACATATTAAAGAGCTTTAATCATTACTCCCTTATGGCCCCTTTACACGCAGCTACAGGTGACAGGTTTTCCACAGGTAACTTACTGGTTGCAGTGAAATCATGGAGACATGGTTCCATTTGTACACAGCAACAAGATAGAACCATGTCTCCATGATTTCACTGCAACCAGTAAGTTACCTGTGGAAAACCTGTCACCTGTAGCTGCGTGTAAAGGGGCCATTACTCCAATTAGGATGTGAATACCCTCAAAGTAAAGCTGTCAGTCTGCACTTTAAGCCTATATTGATTATATAACTATCTTGAATATGTTTTGGTAAACCGCTAAAATGCCAAAATGTGTGTCACTGTCCAGATATTTCTAGACTTAACCATGAAAGCAGATGCCTTTTGTATACATGATAAGATCTGCCGCTATGTGTGTCACCTTTATTGATACATGAATCAGGAAACCACAATTCACTCTGAACTCTGCAATGAAAGTAAAGGAAGCATATAAAATATAAATCAAAGCTGGTATCTTCTGCTATAGTGTAATATAATAATGCAGATCATGCAGAAATTTCTATTTTCACTTTAAGGCCTCTTTCACATCAGCAGTAATCGCTGATCGCGGCAGTTACGGTGAAAAAACTTCAACTGCCGCGATTACCGCATAACGGCCGCACGTGCGCTTCACCTGCGGCAAGCCCTATGCTATGTCTATGGGGCTTGCAGTAAGTGTGCGGCAGGTGCGGTTTCGGCACTTGCGGCAGGTGCGGCCGCGAAATAAAAACCGCGGCCAGCTGCGTTTTTTTTGCGGCCGCCACCTGCCGCAAGTGCTGTTACCGCACTTGCCGCACCTGCCGCAAGCCCCATAAACATTGTATGGGGCTTGCCGCAACTGTGCCACAAGTGCAGCGGTTATGCGGTAATCGCGGCAGATGCGTTTTTTTCACCGCATCTATTGCGAACGGCAAAAACCGCTGATGTGAAAGTACCCTAAGGTGCAGATTTTTGATATGATATCTTCAATTATTATAAATGCCAAATACGGTATATGTATAAGCCACTTAATCTAAGGGCAGCATAGTATAGAGATATACGTCCTGATTCCAGTGATTTTAATTTTATTGGGCAGATAGCTGTGCTATTGATATGCTTCTGCTTATAAAATAGTGATTTTAACCCTAGAGGACTGGTACACCTGCTGCCATGTAGTCATCTGTTTTCATGAGCTCTGTATAACCACTGATTGGCAACTTTGTGCCTATGCACAGTGTACACAGAAAGCTGTTAATCAATGAAGTGGGCAGAGTTAGGCCCTGATCAGGTTCGATGAAGTTTGTGTGTCAAAACCAGAAGAGTCTCCAAAACTCAGAACAGGTGTCAATCTTTCAATTATAGTTTTTCTCTGCAAGTTCCTCTCCTGGTTCCTCTCCTGGTTTTGGCACACAAACCTGATCGAACCTGATCAGGGAAAAAACTGCAGTGTGAAACCAGCCTTATACACAGCTCAGCAGTTAGAGAACTGCTAGATCTTTGTCGATAAATCACAGTGTCAGAATGAAAGCACCATGGGATTGGTATGATATTAGATCTTTTATTATTTTCACCAGTTTTTGTAAAATATTAGGCGGTGGACAATCCCTTAACTATGACATGCTGTTTATGCAGGTAAGGTTCACTAAGTAATCCCCCAGACACTGTCAATATTGCTGTTTTATATTCTTTTTCCCTGCAAAGATCTGAGGAATGTATTTTGCCTAGCAGAACATTGCTTATAAAGTAATACAGCACTTCTTCATCCTTGCTGACCTAACTTTGTTGCTCATTTATTTTGTCCCCAGCAGAGCATATTTGTCAGACAAGCGATGCCTGCAGATGCATAAACTCTAAATGCAGCCCTAAGGATAATCCCTCAATATAAAACACATCATCCCCTGAACATGAGAGAAATATGGAGATTATTTGCTACAGGACAAAAACCTCATAAAGAACCATTTAATATGAAATTATATGAAAAGTAGAAGTCTCTACAAACAAACATTGCAGAACTCAAATATATCGAACAATGTAAAAATTGTTATCTGTATTTTCCAATGAAAGGTTTAGCATTCCATTCCTAGTCTCTCTTCCACCAGATTGTCATGTCCACCTCACCTAACAATAACAGGCTGCCAAGCTGAATTCAATGTACTTGCCGGCTTCAGAATGTGTGTGCGCATGCTCTGGAGCCAGCCAGTCTGGAGCCAGCAAGTACACCCAATACTCCCCCACAATGCGCAGGACTGGAAATAGATGCAGCCGGTGCGCCATACCTGGAAGCAGCCCATCCATTTTAGTACCTACAAAGAAGAGGACAGCACTTGTACATTAGGTTATCACGCCCACCGCGGCATGATAGTGTGGCGCCCTGCCAAGCAGGCGTCACAGAGGGGTACTGCACCTGTAAAAGAGGTGCAGATGCTCCAGCTGCAGGTGGACCCTAGGATGGTGGGTGGGACCCATTTCCAGCACTCCCACACTAGTATACACGGTGAGAGGTTACCCGGGAGGGAATAAAAGCACCTCTATGGGGAACAAGGAGGTCTTTGCCTCTAAGTTTTGGGCCTTTTTGGTCTTTGCTGCTAGGTCACTCGGCTGAGGGACCAGAAGAAGAGATGGAAAAGGAAGAAAGGGTTTAAGGAAGAAAGAGCTTTTCAGGAGAGCAGCCGGTCTGGGAAAGAGGAGCCAGCCAGATAGGTTCTCCCAGACAGCTTACCGGGCACCAGAGCCCGCACCTGTGGGATACTTTAGGACAGTGGTGGGGAACGTCCGGCCCCAGGCCGGATCCGGCCCGCCACGTTATCTCATCCGGCCCGCCAGGGCCGGGACGACAGCTAGGCGATCGACCGCCGCCCGGCCCTGGCGAGGAGAAGCTGCAGCAGCTAGCTAGCGGTGGGCGCCGCCATGTTCTTTGTGGCTGGCGCCCACTAACTGTACAGCCGGTCAATAGAGGTTGAGACCTCTACACAATGGCCGCGGTCTCCAATTAGCCGCGGCCATTTTGTTGAAGTCTCAGCTTCCACCGAGCGGCTGTACTGTTAGTGGGCGCCGGCCACAAAGAACATGGCGGCGCCCACCGCTAGCTGCCGCAGGCCCGCAGCTACTCCCCGCAGGCAGCGTCCTGCAGATGTGCCCTCCGGGCTCCGGCACCCCTGCTCCACATCCACAGCTCAATGGTAAGTTTTGCTGGAGGCTGTGGGGGAGGCTGTGGGGGAGGCTGTGAGGGAGGCTGTGAGGGAGGCTGTGAGGGAGGCTGTGAGGGAGGCTGTGAAGGAGGCTGTGAGGGAGGCTATGAAGGAGGCTGTGAGGGAGGCTGTGGGGGAGACAGGGAGGCTGTGAGGGAGGCTATGAGGGAGGCTGTGAAGGAGGCTGTGAAGGAGGCTGTGAGGGAGGCTGTGAAGGAGGCTGTGGGGGAGGCTGTGGGGGAGGCTGTGAGGGAGGCTGTGAAGGAGGCTATGAAGGAGGCTGTGAGGGAGGCTGTGGGGGAGGCTGTGGGGGAGACAGGGAGGCTGTGAGGGAGGCTATGAGGGAGGCTGTGAAGGAGGCTGTGGGGGAGGCTGTGGGGGAGACAGGGAGGCTGTGGGGGAGACAGGGAGGAGGCTGTGAAGGAGGCTGTGAGGGAGGCTATGAGGGAGGCTGTGGGGGAGACAGGGAGGCTGTGAGGGAGACGGAGGCTGTGGGGGAGACAGGGAGGCTGTGGGGGAGGCAGGGAGGCTGTGAGGGAGGCTGTGGGGGAGACAGGGAGGCTGTGGGGGAGGCTGTGGGGGAGGCTGTGAGGGAGGCTGTGGGGGAGGGCTGTGGGGGAGACAGGGAGGCTGTGGGGGAGACAGGGAGGCTGTGAGGGAGGCTGTGGGGGGAGACGGAGGCTGTGGGGGAGGCTGTGGGGGAGACAGGGGGGAGGCTGTGGGGGAGGCAGGGAGGCTGTGGGGGAGGCAGGGAGGCTGTGGGGAGGCTGTGGGGGAGACAGGAGGCTGTGGGGAGGCTGTGGGGGAGGCAGGGAGGCTGTGGGGGAGGCTGTGGGGGAGACAGGGAGGCTGTGGGGGAGGCTGTGGGGGAGGCAGGGAGGCTGTGAGGGAGGCTTGTGGGGGAGACAGGGAGGCTGTGGGGGAGACAGGGAGGCTGTGAGGGAGGCTGTGGGGGAGACGGAGGCTGTGGGGGAGGCTGTGGGGGAGCAGGGAGGCTGTGGGGGAGGCAGGAGGCTGTGGGGAGGCTGTGGGGGGAGGGAGGCTGTGGGGAGCAGGAGCTGTGGGGAGGCTGTGAGGGAGGCTGTGAGGGAGGCTGTGAGGGAGGCTGTGGGGAGGCTGTGGGGAGGCTGTGAGGGAGGCTGTGGGGAGGCTGGGAGTGTGGGGAGACAGGGAGGCTGTGGGGGAGACAGGAGGCTGGCCCCCGTGTACACGTGTGTCGTGTGCCTCAGGCCCCCGTGTACCCGTGTGTCGTGCGCCTCTGGCCCCATGTACCCGTGTGCCTCTGGCCACCTTGTACCGGTGCGCGAATTTATACGGCCCGCGAATGATATTCTAAATTTCCAAATGGCCCTTTGCAGAGAAAAGGTTCCCCACCCCTGCTTTAGGACCACAGAGAATCCGGAATCCCATGGAGTCTTCGGGTATGTGCACACAGGGCGTTTTTGCTGTGGTTTTGCTGCGGTTTCTGCATGCAGAAAACCATTGGTTTTATGGTAATTTATGCTAATTTGTTCCTGCGATTTTCATTCCCAGCAAAACCAATGTGTTTCACAGAAACGCTGTGCACAGACATTGGTTTTGCAAGTGTCAAGAACTGTCAAATACCTGCGTTTTTGGTGCAGATGGGAAAGAATTGACATGCTCTATTTTCCTGCGTTTTTGGTGCAGTCAATGGAAAAAACGCAGCATCAAAAACTCAGGAAAAACGCACAAAAAACGCGCAAAAAACGCAGACAAGATCATAGCACTTCTCCTGTCAAGGACTCTAGGATCCTCAGGTTTTCCTGTGTTCAGGACTGCTCAAAAAACGTCCTGTGGCACATACCCTTCAAGTCTCCCGGGCACCAGGGCATACCGAAAGAGGGTACCAGGCACCGCCAAAGGAACGAGCGGCCAGCCAGTAGAGGGTTACCCGACGGCAGCGAAGGTGAGAGAGGAAAGGAGGTCAGGCTGATTCCAAGTCACCAAGCTTCACACCAAAAACTGGAAAGCAGGGAAGAACAGATGGGTTAGTTGAAGAAGGCACACCAAGGGTTCCACCATACCACCTGGGATCCACTTGCAGCCACCCGTTAGCTACCTGTTCTTGTAACATCTAAGTGCTGAACTGTGACTTGTAACTACTACTGCTGCAACTAACAGTAAAGTACCCGGAGGTAAAGTGACTATGCCTCTGCCTGTGTTTCCTTCGCATGAACTTGTTCCCCATACAGGAACACTGCCCGGAGGTCCAGCCCTACCTGTAGAGGACTTTGCCAAACTTGCCGCATTACCATCTACCTCCGGCGGACTGTGGCGGCGCTGGTGACACATCACCAGAAACTACAGGTGGTGTCATGACATCTTGTATATAGCATCCCCTGTAAATATCCCTTTTTCAAAGAAGTCCCCCAGGACACGGGATCAGGCGCGGCCACCACTCCCTGTGACATAGTTAACCCCTTGGAGCCTGATGCCCGAGTACCCCAAAGCCTGGGGCTCAACAATAGCTATGGGTGGAAGACAGAGATGCACACAGAAAGAACACCCAGACTATCTAGACCGTGCCTAATTAACATGAGAAAATGTAAGTTATGAAATGGGTTTTTTTTTCAACTGTTAAACTACACTTTTAGCTCAGACAGAGATGTATTAGGAAGCTGTAGATAGTGATAACTTGGGGGGCATAAAATAACTGACAGATTCCCTTTAAGAAAACATAGTACAATTGCCTACACAGTAGTGTATCCTCCTGACATTGACACTGATTATAATGTGGCATTTGATTTTATTAACCCACTTTACACCCATTTACCTCTCTTCTGGTGACCTCATGTGGGGGCTGTTTGTGGGATGTGACTGCAGTTCCCAAAAAATTATGAAATCCCAGCTTCTGCGATATCTCCACTCCTGAGTGTCCCGGGCGGAAAATATTGCTGACATCTTTTCCATCATGAATTTGTCATTTCATAGACAGGAAACATGACGTGGCTATTGTTATCTATGTGGCCAGTGTTAAATTGTGGCTGATAGGAATGTTGAAAATATTTATGTTCATGGTCTCATGATTGCAGTGTCTGAGATGTGCCTCTCATAACTGTGGGACCTATGCATACCTCAATATTTATAATTTTACACTGGTTCCTGACTGTCTAACAATTTTGTGTAATCATAGCACACTAATGTAGCAGGAAAGCAGTTCTTTACCCTTTTGCAAACAAAACCAAGATTGGCTGCCTCCCTTAAACGCTGTATCCATATGTTGACACCAATGGTCCTAGTTTAAACCCCTGTCACACCTAGCGAGATCGCTAGCGAGATTGCTGTTTCGTCACAGGTTTTGTGACGAAACAGTGACCTTGCCAGCGATCTTGGTATGTTTGACATGTAGCAGCGACCAGGCCCCCGCTGTGAGATCGCTGATCGTGTCGGAATGGCCTGGACCATTTTTTGATCGTCGGGTTCCCGCTGAGCAGCATGCATCAGTGAGTTTCACACTTTAACAACGACCTCGTTGGCGACTCAGAACTCAGCCACGTATGGTCTGAGTCGTCAGACTAGCTGCCATATGGTTGCTGCGTCGTTGAGTAGATCTGACAGTTTGACATCTCACCAGCGACCACGTAGTGACGCTCCAGCAATCCTTACCAGGTCGTATCGTTGCCGGGATCGCTAGAACGTCGCCAAGTGTGACGGGACCCTAAGTCTCTTAGCTTAATTCATTTTTCTCACTTCACCATTTGTAACTGTCCCATGTCTTCAGTGTTAGGGAGAATGCATGCAGCAGAGATATATATCTCATGGATTTATGATTTTTTTCATCACATGCTTCTTGTAGAGCATTTAATATTTGCCTATTACAAAGTGTTTGAAATGAGCCATTCACTGTTCTTATGAATCTTAAACCCTCAATGATCAGCTGTTATTGACCTGTGGCCAGACATGCATTTCCCCGCAGAGATCACCTGCTATTACACGTCCACCATTCAAATTAATTAGAGACCATATAATTTATAGCTGGTCCGAGTCTGAGGGAGTGGGAGACGCTTTTTACTTCAGCTGTCTGCTCTGGCTAGTAGCCAGCTATGGTCAAATCTACAAAATAACCAGGAATTATAAACCAGATTACTCACAAATGAAAGAACAACAACGTTATTACAAACCCATATAAAATATGCTATAAAGATGTGTAATATGGTTATTACAAGATACAACACCGTTACCATTAGTGCACGCTGAAAACAATACTCTCTAGGAACAGTCCTGCCAATATGATCAATATAAACAGGTGCTTGTAATGTTTTCAGATAACATCTTGTAAAACAAATTGTTATCCCTGGGGGACGATCTGCAAGTTGTTAAACTGAATGCCTCCAAGATAAATGCATTTATATTTTGAGCAAAGAACACAATCCATTTTTACTGCAACTATGTATGCCCTTACCCTACAAGGAAAATAATACTGTTGTTTACTGCCTATTCAATTGCATTAAAGGTTATGAGCACATACAGTATATTTTTACATGTATATATTTTGAGCTAAAAGTTATTTTTTAGTTGAGCTTCATTAATCATTTTGCAGTTTCCCTTCTGTAGTCTCTGTGTTGCAATGTCTATGGCTAATTATATATTGAGTTAACTAAGGCTGCTTTCACATTACGATTTAGTTAAATCCGATGCTGTCCGATAAAAATCGGACAGCATCGGATCCGATTTAGCCCCCATGTTCTCCAATGGGGATCGGATCGGATGTGCACTTAATGGCATCCAATTTGCATCCGATCCGATTCTGTCCGACTTTTTCCAGGAGCCAAAATCGGAGTCTGCTCCGATTTTGTTATCCGATTCAAAAATCGGACAGAATCGGATCGGATGCAAATCGGATGCCATTAAGTGCACATCCGATCCGATCCGATTAAAATAATATGGGAGTCTATGGGGGAACGGATCGGATCCGATTTTCTGTATTGAGCATGCTCAATACCCTAGACCACTCCCAAAAACTCCCCCAGCCATTTAAATCAGATCCGATAAAAAATCAGATCGGATGGCATCCGATGGCATGCGATTTTGAGCATCCGATGCTGTCCGATTTTCATTGGACAGCATCGGATTTAACAAAATCGTAATGTGAAAGCAGCCTAAGAATCCCTCAATCAGCTTGTTATAACAAAAGAGGTTTTTTACCATCGATGCCAAAATCAAAAACCAACACTGCACTTGCAGGATGCAGTCAGACCCCACATGTGAAGCAAGCACCAGGTGCAGGCTAATAAATCACCTCAACCTACAACAAGGTGTGGGAGGCGACTTGCCATGCACACAATGGGCTTGCATAGGACACAATTCACAATGTGCCTCCCACACCTTGTTGTAGGTTGAGGTGATTTATTAGCCTGCACCGGGCTTACTTCACATAGTGGGGTCTGCGTGCATCCTGCAAGTGCAGTGTTGGTTTTTGTTTTTGGCATCGATGGTAAGTTTCTCTGATGCTGCTTTTTCTTATGGCCACTTTACACACACCAACTTATCTGTCCAACTTCTGAACAACTTGCCGGTTGCAGTGAAATCATGGACACATTGCTCCATTTTGTGGCTGTGTACAATGGAACAATGTGTCCATGATTTCACTGCAACCCGCAAGTTGGTCAGAAGTTGGACAGATAAGTTGGTGTGTGTAAAGTGGCCTTTAGTAGTTTTTGTACAATTTTGTTATGACTCATGAGCATGGGAATCCGTGACGAGGATCATGAGCTTAAGGCCACGTGCACACACTGAGTATTTGATGAGTTTTTTACCTCAGGATTTGTAGCCAAAACCAGGAGTGGGAGATAAATACAGAAGTGGTGCAGGTGTTACTATTAGACTTTTCCTCTGATTGCTCCACTCCCGGTTTTGTCTACAAATACTGAGGTACAAAACTCATCAAATACTGAACGTGTGCACATGGCCTAATGGTGGGTTTACACGCCACGATATCGTTTCGATATCGCAACTCAATGGCGCGGGAGCGCGCAATTAGTGCACGTTTCACCCGCCTCGCATTGACTGTTTAGACGCTGCGATATCGTAATACAACGTCCGTGCGATGTCTCCGCCTCCCAATCCAGGATCGCATAGTTAACATGGGAGTGAATGGGTGACGTATCAAATCGCATCGTAATTGGGTGTTTACACAGCACGATCTGGCTTCAATCGCTATGCAATATCGGGGCATTGAATAGCACGCTCATTCGATCCCCGATATCGCATTGACATCGTTCCTGCATCGCATTGGACGTTCACACCATACAACGCAGGCACGATATCGGGTCCAACGATTGAACCACGTGACTTTTGATTGAAATTGTACTGCGATATCGCGACGTGTAAACCCGCCATAAGTGTCTTGGCCAATACATGAACCATATACCCATTTCTAAAAGTTTTTTGTTCATCATATAAAAAACTTTTTTGCACTTTTTTATTCAATTCAGGGTGCAGCTGGGCCCCATGGGGCGCCATTCATCTAGTGGTGCAGAATTATTGTACTGTGCGGCCCATTTGCTCAGGCAGCAGAGCAGTTGGGTAGCTTTCAGACACTCTGCATCATATGTATCAGTGTGAATGGTGTTCTATGCAGGCCCATTGTGTGCATGGCAAGTTGCCTCCCACACCTTGTTGTAGGTTGAGGTGATTTATTAGCCTGCACCTGGTGCTTGCTTCACATAGTGGGGTCTGACTGCATTCTGCAAGTGCAGTGTTGGTTTTTGTTTTTGGCATCTATGGTAAGTTTCTCTGATGCTGCTTTTTCTTAGTAGTTTTTGAACAAAAGAGGTTTGTAAAGTTTTTAACTCTTTTGTGTCTTTTTTTCTGAGCTCCTGTGTGTTTATTTATGACCACAGACCACATCAAAGTTGATCTGGAATTTGTAGTCATAATTCAGCTGAGAGGAGTTCAGGAAAATTCAAGTAGCCTCATTCAGATGTCCGTGCCAATATGTCCAACCATGCACTCTCTTGGATTCCCGATCCAAGTGTGACAGCCTCATAGAAATATATGAAGCTCGCATGCTTAGGACACAAATCTTTCAACCCATCTGTGCTTTAGCAGTCGGTGCTTGGACGCCATAGCACAGATGTGTGAATTTGCCCAAGGCTAGCTGCAAAGAGCTGTCCATGGACTAAAGACTATTGGACCAATGGACTTAGGCTGGGTTCATACTGGCGTTCCCCTCCGCAGCGTTCTGCGGAGGGGAAGCGCCATGTGTGCGCAGCCAGCAGAAGCCCCTATCTTTATAATGAGAGCGCACGGTGCTGCGCTTGACTGCGCATGACCGTGCGCTCCCATTCACTCCCATATGTGATTTGTACGCAGGCGTAGCATTGAGATTGTTTCTCATTATCTTTGTCAAACACAATGATGTAGCGTTCCCAGCTGGGGCACAACGACGCAGGAATGACCCAGAGCAGTGTGTAACAATCAAAGATCTCACAGCAGGGGCCAGATTGTTGGTGCATGTCATACAGAATGGCATTGCTGTTGCATCACGGATTTCGTGACGCAACAGCGATCCCAATAGAGATCTCATTAGCGATCTTTTTATGTCTGACAGGGCCTTAACTCTCTTAAAAGTTGTGAGGAATTTAAACCTCTAATTGTGCTGCAAAATGAAACAGCCAAGTTGTGATAATTCACATACCGCCTGCAGCTTATCACATGAAACTTATAAATTGCATTGAGTATATTGCAAGTGAGCACCGTAACTTGCGACTTGCAACAGAAAATTTAACTAATTTGTAAATAAGTATGACTGTATGTCGCAGTCGTATTATGTTGCAGATTGCAACATGACACCACAGGAAATCACCACACGCAATGTTACAATGTGACAGTACGATTTCAGTATCGCAAGACAAATGTTGCCGTGTAGCCCTAGTCTTAAGGCCGCATTACACGGCACGATATCGTAGCCCAACTACGATAAAAAGTCACGTGGTTCGGGCGTTGCCGCCGATATCGTTCGTGCGTTGTGTGGTCTAAATGAGCAATGCGACCCAAAAACGATGCAAAAAACGATATCTTTTGGGAATTGTGCAGGCTCTCCAACTGGCCAATATTGGATGGACGATCTGTCATGATTGTGCTGTGTGACAGCGCTTCTGCGATTTGGAGCGCAACTTCCCCTATTCACTCCAATGTTAATTGCTCATTCCCTGAGTTGATGAGACGCAGTGTGCAAGAGGGGCGTACGACATCGTACTTGTGTAGCTTGGTGATATCACACTGTGTAACATCTCCTATGCGATCTTGGACAAACACCAAAAACGAGTGCGCTCCCGTGCCAATGTATACAATATTGTAACGATATTGCGAAGTGTAAAGCGGCCTTATGGCCACTTTACACGCGGCTACATTTCTAGCTTATCCACAGGTAACTTACTGGCTGCAATGAAATCATGGAGACATGGTTCTATCTTGTTGCTGTGTACAAATGGAATAATGTCTCCATGATTTCACTGCAGCCAGTAAGTTACCTGTGGATAAGCTAGAAATGTAGCCGCGTGTAAAGTGGCCATTATGGTACCTTTACACGCCGCAACAGGATGGTGGCAACAACCGAGTGCTTCACGTGCACGAGCACGCACAAACGGTTACAAACGGTACCCGCACCGCCTTTACACGCCGCAACAAGGTGCGCTACAGTAGGTTACATCTATCTCTGGATACACCACCGGGTGCCACAAGTTACCTTCTGTAGCTCACCTTACCTCATTTACACGCCGCAATAACAAGGTAATATGGGCGGAACAAAGGCAGCAGGGACAACACATTTGATAGGACAAAGCAATAACATCATGATTGGCCAGCCAGCGCAGGAGGCTGATTAATATATGACGCTCGAGCAATTGTGTAGTGTGACTGGTCAGCTCCTTAAATATGCCGCCCTATGCAGCGACTACCAATCGTAACGCAGGAGCTTCCTCCAATGATCACTAAAGGGGGGTGGTTTCCCAGAGGCTGTGTCACGCCCCGGGGAGTTATCTAGGTGACGAATAAACCTTACCCTACCATATTTACACGCCGATACAGCCCGCAACCATCGCCTTGAAATCCACCTGTTTTAGGGCTCTGCTCTGAAACAGGTGCCTCAAGTGACGGGTGGCAACAACCATGTTCACACGCCGCTACAGCAGGTTGATTTGGCGGTGCAAGATACATTTGTCTCATCTACCCGGTTGTTGCCACCATGCTGTTTGTAGCATGTAAAGGTACCATCAGAGATATAAACTCTCCTGTCTGACGGAGGTTACTAAGAGATTCTCACTTAAAGGGTGGTTTTCACGTTATATCTTCAGGAGCGCTCCGTTTATCTGCTTACTGGCTCCCTGCATTCTCTGAGGTGATGCACTCCTGAAGATTGACAGTTCAAGCCATCAACATGGTTGCGTCACTGGTCTGAACTGTGCAATTTCTATTTCTACAAGCAGCAATAAAGAAGCATGGGGGACACTAAAGCTGGCCAAATTGTGTGATTCACCAATTTGGGCAACTTTAGATCAGTGATTACAAGGGTGCATGTGACTAGCCCAGGGTATGGGGACTCGGGTATCTGGGCCCTCTGCTTCGGTAGGGATGTCACTGGTGGCCTGCCCCGAACCGTTGTCCATGAGGTCTTACTTAAAAAAGGGTAAAAATGTGTTGGAATGGAGAGAAAAGTTTATAAAGTTTATCGTGACGCCACCTGTGGTATCTGGTGACTGCACCAGCACTGCATAGGGCCTCCAGGGATGATGGACGAGCAGCTAGGTGGTAAAGCTCCCCACAGGCGGAGCTGGATCCCTCTGGTATATGGTGATGATAATGAGGGGTGGAGCAGGGATTTGGCTGCTGGATAACGGGACAGTCTTTGTGGATGCCAGGGGCGTGGGTAAGGAACTGACACACACACCGCTGGTTGTCCTTTACCTTTTACTGGTGTTGTTGCAGGTAAAAGTTCAGAGAACTGCCGGGTGTTCAGGATGCACTTCTGGGTCTCCACAGCAAGAGGGTATAAGGCCTCCTTTCCCCGTGTGTGAAGCCCCTGCCCTGTGTAAAACTTGGTAGGCCTCCTCTGCTCTCTTCCTCTCCACCTGTGCTATCTTCGAGTAATTCTCGATGGACTACCACTACTCTTTCCTTTTCGGTGCCTGGCTTCCTGATGTGTGACTGCGCAGATGTCCAGGAGAGTGAAGTCTCCACGGTATACCGGTGTTCTCTACTGGGCTGGGTGCTCTCCAGTAGACTCAGACTCCGGTGTCTGGTGTGTTGTTTGGGTGAACCTAACACTGGCTCCTCAGTTCCCACTTTGTTCTTTCTGTTCTCCTCGCCTTCTGACCTCACTCTTGGGCCTTGCAAGACTACTCGAAGGCTGTTCAGGGTAACTGGCTCAGGCCTAACGCAGCATCGAACACCAGTACGTCTTCGCAGCTCTTGTAGCGTCTGCACACTCCAACTAACTCCGCCCCCAGCACCAGTATTTATAGGGGATCTTGCCTAAAGGCAGCAAGTGAAGCTCCCCCTACTGTGTAGGGGTAAAAGGTGTTGTCTGTCTTTGTGTACCCACTGTGGAAACCCATCCATGCTTCTGGTGAGCCTGTGGTTACCTGTGTTTAGCTGGGCACCACACATGCTCGCCAATACTGCTAGATTTTAAGGAGGCCAGTACCCTACATAATGAGTATTAAACAATAAAATTACAAATCCTGCTGGCAGTGAAAGGGTCAGCACCAGTGTCTTCTCTGGGTTCTGCAGCTGCAGGAGATTGACTGATAAGCACAACACTCAAAAAAGGTGCTGACACTTTCACTGTCGTCATCTGTACTCCAAATGAGTACGTTCCAATATTAATGATGCTGAAGGCATGAAAATAAATTGGGGAAAAGGATCCACTTTTAATGTATTTTTATTACAAGAAAGAAATGAATCCCCTAATTAAAGCACCACTATAGCAATGTTGTTGTTTTTTCACCACTGTAGTGGTGCTTTAAATGTAAGCCCCCAGCCCCTGGTCTTGTACTTGTGGGCGGCTCTGCAGTCTGGATGTCACAGATGGTATTTCTTCATCGTTGTTTGTAATGTCATGTCTGAGAAGAATTGGAGCTCCCTCTGCTGGAAGTCTGATGCATCCAACACAACCTGATCTCTAACCAGGAGGCTGGGCACTAAAAGGTCTGGGTTGGGCTGTGACAGTCTCTGGTTGGAGGGAGGGGTTAGGGTAGTAAGGCTGAGTTAGGCAACAGGAGAGGTTCAGTCTGGAGGGGACTAGGAGGCACTCCAGAGGGACCAGTTGCAAGACAGAGTTCTGTTCTAGGCCCTAGGTTACTAGGCTTCCAAGGTCTAGTGACAGAAACTGAGTTCTAGTGAGTTTTATGCTCACTAGCCACTCAAGTGGGACCTTCTGGGTCACCAGTAGTACAGAGGGCCAGAGAACTGCTCTGAGCAGAGCACTGATATTCACAGGGCTCACTATACCAGTGGAGGTAACCCACAGTAACTAAGAGGTATAAAGGACAGCTCCAAGACACATAGAAACCTTTAACAAGGACAAGTCAGCAGGTAGGCCACTATGACAGCCAGGGGTCAGCTGATGAGCCATATCTCTGGTATGATAAACTTACTGTGAATTTTTGTTTTGTGTCGGCATTCACAGGAGATCAGCAATACTGATGTACAGAGAAATGCTGATTCACTGCTCTGTACAACAAAAGCGATCGGACTATCGCAGCTTCAAGTCCCCCAAGGGGACTAGTAAAAACAATAAAAAGAGAAAAAACTAAGTTCAAAAAAAATAAAAAAAACACATATTTGGTATTGATGTGTTCAGAGATGCCCAATATACAAAAATATAAAATTAATCTGATCGGTAAAGGACATAATGAAAATAAAATCAAAAAGCCAGAATTAATTTTTTTTTGGCCACCACAACATTTTGAAAAAATTCAATAACAGGAGACCTAAGCATCGCATATACTCAAAAATGGTATTATTAAAAGCATCAGCACAGGATGCAAAAAGTAAGGCATCACACAGCCCCAGATCCCGAAAAAACGATAATGCTAAGGGTCTCAGAAAATGGCGTCAAATGCTTAATTTTTTTTGTTTTGACAAATTTCAGATTTTTTTTGACACTTAAACAAAAAAATATATACATGCATGTTTGGTATTTACAAACTCATACCAACCTGGGGAATCATACTGCCAGGTCAGTCTTACTACAGTTATGGCCAAAAGTATTGACACCCCTGCAATTCTGTCAGATAATACTCAGTTTCTTCCTGAAAATGATTGCAATCACAAATTCTTTGGTATTATTATCTTCATTTAATTTGTCTTCAATGAAAAAACACAAAAAGAATTGTCCTAAAGCCAAATTGGATATAATTCCACACCAAACATAAAAAAGGGTGTGGACAAAAGTATTGGCACTGTTAGAAAAATCATGTGATGCTTCTCTAATTTGTGTAATTAACAGCACCTGTAACTTACCTGTGGCACTTAACAGGTGTTGGCAATAACTAAATCACACTTGCAGCCAGTTGACATTGATTAAAGTTGACTCAACCTCTGTCCTGTGTCCTTGTGTGTACCACATTGAGCATGGAGAAAAGAAAGAAGACCAAAGAACTGTCTGAGGACTTGAGAAACCAAACTGTGAGGAAGCATGAGCAATCTCAAGGCTACAAGTCCATCTCCAAAGACCTGAATGTTCCTGTGTCTGCCGTGTGCAGTGTCATCAAGAAGTTTAAAGTCCATGGCACTGTGGGTAACCTCCCTAGATGTGGACGGAAAAGAAAAATTGTCGAGAGATTTCAATGCAAGATTGTGCGGATGGTGGATAAAGAACCTCGATTAACATCCAAACAAGTTCAAGCTGCCCTGCAGTCCGAGGGTACAACAGTGTCAACCCTTACTATCCGTCAGCGTCTGAATGAAAAGGGACTGTATGGTAGGATACCCAGGAAGACCCCACTTCTTACCCCGAGACATAAAGAAGCCAGGCTGGAGTTTGCAAAAACTTACTTGAGAAAGCCTAAAACGTTTTGGAAGAATGTTTTCTGGTCAGATGAGACAAAAGTAGAGCTTTATGGGCAAAGGCATCAACATAGAATTTACAGGAGAAAAAAAGAGGCATTCAAAGAAAAGAACACGGTCCCTACAGTCAAACATTGCGGAGGTTCCCTGATGTTTTGGGGTTGCTTTGCTGCCTCTGGCACTGGACTGCTTGACCGTGTGCATGGCATTATGAAGTCTGAAGACTACCAACAAATTTTACAGCATAATGTAGGGCCCAGTGTGAGAAAGCTGGGTCTCCCTCAGAGGTCATGGGTCTTCCAGCAGGACAATGAGCCAAAACACACTTCAAAAAGCACTAGAAAATGGTTTGAGAGAAATCACTGGAGACTTCTAAGGTGGCCAGCAATGAGTCCAGACCTGAATCCCATAGAACACCTGTGGAGAGATCTAAAAATGGCAGTTTGGAGAAGGCACCCTTCAAATATCAGGGACCTGGAGCAGTTTACCAAAGAAGAATGGTCTAAAAATTCCAGCAGAGCATTGTAAGGAACTCATTGATGGTTACCGAAAGCGGTTGATCGCAGTTATTTTGGCTAAAGGTTGTGCAACCAAGTATTAGGCTGAGGGTGCCAATACTTTTGTCTGGACCATTTTTGGAGTTTTGTGTGAAATGATCAATGTTTTGCTTTTTGCTTCATTCTCTTTTGTGTTTTTTCATTTAAGATAAATTAAATGAAGATAATACCAAAGAATTTGTGATTGCAATCATTTTCAGGAAGAAACTGAGTATTATCTGACAGAATTGCAGGGGTGTCAATACTTTTGGCCACAACTGTATATAGTGAACGTGATGAATAAAAAATCAATAAACCATTGTGGAATTGCACTTTTATTTGTCATTTTGGATTTTTTTTCCCATTTTCCAGTACAATATGTAGCAGAATGGACGGTGTCATTCAAAAGTACAACTTGGCACTCAATAAACAAGCACATGGTTATGACTCTTCGAAGAAAGGGAGGGAAAAATGAAAACAAAAAACGGAAAATCGCCAGGTGGTAAAGGAGTTAAATGAATTGGAGCTAGATCCTATGTCATATCACAATGTACGGCTCTATTCCAGTTATGGTGTACTGCAGCCCCCCAATTTGATATTGCCTATAAAATCTGATTGTTATTCAATCATAAAATGTGTGATATTGTGTTATGTGAGTCATATTATTGATTTTTATGCCGTGAAGGTCTACTGTAATTCCAAAACTGC
Source organism: Allobates femoralis (assembly GCA_033576535.1). Classification (NCBI taxonomy): domain Eukaryota; kingdom Metazoa; phylum Chordata; class Amphibia; order Anura; family Aromobatidae; genus Allobates; species Allobates femoralis. The sequence goes on along the minus strand of JARQOC010000006.1, from coordinate 77,058,807 downwards.
AGATTCATCCTAGAAAATAAGCAGATGGGAGACAGAAGCCTTAGAAAACACACAATTATCACATAATATATAAATACAACAATCTGGCTTTGCAAATATTTCTCTAACCCATCATCATTGGCTACTTATTACTGTATTATTTTTATAATGTTATCCTCAGCACAGCGGGCAGGTTTGTAGTCTACTGCACAATGTGCTCCTCAAGGTAAAATGTTGGGGGATGTAGCTGCACAGCAATGGTGTGTTGCATTGCCGAGCTATATGCATACAGCATATGATGTGGCCAGGGCAAGGGGTACTCGGACACTGGGACTGATGGCGACTTGGATGGGGAGATCACGGGTGGTTGGGATCCCGGCTCCGTGCCCTGGTTATCATTTGAGTAGATGATGGGGAGGAAGGGAGTATTTACAGGGGATCGTGACGCCACCCGTAGTTCCCGGTAAAATGGTACCGTCGCTGCAAGCCGGCCGTTGAGGTGATGGTGGGTGCAGCAGAGAGTAGTCCAGCTCCCTACAGGTGGAGCTATTACCTCAGGGCAGTGGTGTTGGATGTGGATGGATGAGGGGAGTAGTTAGTGTTGCAGTTCTTACCCCTCTGCTGAGCTGCTGGTGGTGCTAAGCCCTCCGGGCACCGGCGGGAAGAACAATGGAGACCAGTTCAAGTTTTACTCCACTTTATTAGGTACCGGCAGATGGTTAAACGGAACACGGTACAGTTTGGTTTACCGGGTGGATGTTGCCAGCTCAGGGTCCCCCTTATGGAGTCTCTAGGTGTTCTCTCTCTTCGTCTTTCAGAGTTAACTTCTCTCTTCCTAGTCTCTATCACCCTCGCAGAGCTCTCCTGCCAGTCCTATGGTCTGTAGCTAATAGGCAAGGTCTATGCCCCACCGTTCCAGACGTAGGGGGTCCTAGTAAGCAAAGCCTCACCCCCGCCACCGGAATTCTGGCCCTTCTCCTATAGTGTCCTGAACCGGTTATAGGTCCTGAGGGGCGAGGTATCTTGTGACGTTGTCAGCAACCCAGTTTCTATGGGCCTGCAGCTCGTCGGTCTGCGGTCAGAGTTAAACTTCTGGCCGCCTCGGCTTCCCGCGTTGCCGGTGTTTCCCTCAACGTGACCAGCTGGCTCCAACCAGTCCTGGCCCGTTGCCTTCTGTCCTGGGCCCTCACTTGAAGATGAGGATCCCTCCTGTCGGCTGTGCTGTCAGGCCTGTCCTTCCTGACTGCCTTCCCAGCACCGTCTGAGGTAACTTCTCTCACTAACTTCCTGCTTCTACAGCTCTAACCTAGGCTCCACCCCCTTTTGGGACCTACTAAATAACTAGTCCCCCCTATTCTAAGTGGCCTAATCCTAGGTGTGTGTGTGTGCAAAACAGACTACACAGGTTAAACCCTGAACTGACAACTTACAGGGATAACACATTTGTTGTTACAGTGCAGTACTTCCCTGTGGCACCTAGCCAGAGGGGCGCCACACATACTCGGACTACAGACTGTCCATAGACTGCAGACCAGAGATTTCTTTCAAGCTTACATTATTCCTTACTGGTGTGCCAGAAATATTTTCTATATATTGACTGACTTTTTTCTGAGCACCCATACCAGTTGAGCCACACTTCCCTTCTTGATGCAGCCCAGAGGTGTCTAAACAATACAAAGCATATGATTACTGCCACCGCCCCTGAGACCTTCAGACCAGTGGTGTAACTAGAGTCTGGCGGGCCCCGGAGCGAAATTTAGTCCTGGGCCCCCCAGGTATGGGCCTCATGTAACGTTTTAAATCCTTTAAAGACTCACAAATTGACCCCTCTCCCCCTTCATTATGTAATAATGTCCCTCATCCTGCTATATACAGTGCCTACAAGTAGTCTTCAACCCCCTGCAGATTTAGCTGGTTGACACATGCGGAATTAACTTGGCATTGTGACATTTGGACTGTAGATCAGCCTGGAAGTGGGAAATGCCTGCAGCCAAAAAGATTTTTTTAATTTTTTTTTTTTTTTTTTGGTCCCCCTAAAGTATTAAGAAGTAGTTCAGGCACAAAGAACAATGAGCTTCACATGTATTGATTAATTATCTCTTTTGCCAGCCTTTTCTGACTATTTAAGACCCTCCCCAAACTTGTGAACAGCACTCATACATGGTCAACATGGAAAAGACAAAGGAGCATTCCAAGGCCATCAGAGACAAGATCGTGGAGGGTCACAAGGCTGGCAAGGGGTACAAAACCCTTTCCAAGGAGTTGGGCCTACCTGTCTCCACTGTTGGGAGCATCATCCGGAAGTGGAAGGCTTATGGAACTACTGTTAGCCTTCCACGGCCTGGACAGCCTTTGAAAGTTTCCTCCCGTGCCGAGGCCAGGCTTGTCCGAAGAGTCAAGGCTAACCCAAGGACAACAAGGAAGGAGCTCCGGGAAGATCTCATGGCAGTTGGGACATTGGTTTCAGTCAATACCATAAGTAACGTACTCCACCGCAATAGTCTCCGTTCCAGACGAGCCCGTAAGGTACCTTTACTTTCAAAGCGTCATGTCAAGGCTCGTCTACAGTTTGCTCATGATCACTTGGAGGAGTCTGAGACAGACTGGTTCAAGGTTCTATGGTCTGATGAGACCAAGATCGAGATCTTTGGTGCCAACCACACACGTGAAGTTTGGCGACTGGATGGCACTGCATACGACCCCAAGAATACCATCCCTACAGTCAAGCATGGTGGTGGCAGCATCATGCTGTGGGGCTGTTTCTCAGCCAAGGGGCCTGGCCATCTGGTCCGCATCCATGGGAAGATGGATAGCACGGCCTACCTGGAGATTTTGGCCAAGAACCTCCGCTCCTCGATCAAGGATCTTAAGATGGGTCGTAATTTCATCTTCCAACAAGACAACGACCCAAAGCACACAGCCAAGAAAACCAAGGCCTGGTTCAAGAGGGAAAAAATCAAGGTGATGGAGTGGCCTAGTCAGTCTCCTGACCTTAACCCAATTGAAAACTTGTGGAAGGAGCTCAAGATTAAAGTCCACATGAGACACCCAAAGAACCTAGATAACTTGGAGAAGATCTGCATGGAGGAGTGGGCCAAGATAACTCCAGAGACCTGTGCCGGCCTGATCAGGTCTTATAAAAGACGATTATTAGCTGTAATTGCAAACAAGGGTTATTCCACAAAATATTAAACCTAGGGGTTGAATAATAATTGACCCACACTTTTATGTTTAAAATGTATTAAAATTCAACTGAGCAACATAACTTTTTGGTTTGTAAGATTTATGCTTCTGTTAATAAATCCTACTCTCGTTTGCAGTTTGAAGGCTCTAACTTATTTGCATCTTATCAAACCACCTAAATCTGCATGGGGTTGAAGACTACTTGTAGGCACTGTATGGTCCTCCTCCTGGAATATGGCCCTTATCGTGGTATATATGTCCCCCATCCTGGTTTATATGGTCTGCCTCCTCCCGTCACTATAGTCCTCCAATTATTATAATGCATCCCCATATTCCTCCATATATTACAATGTATCCCCATAGTCCTCTATGTATTATAAGGCATCCCATAGTCCTCCATTTATAAGGTAGCCCCCATAGTCTTTCAATTATGATAATGAACCCCAATTATCCTCCATATAATATACTGAAGCCTCACATCCTTCCATATAGCATAATGCAGCCTCATAGCCTCTCCATATAGTATAATACAGCCTCATATTCTCTCTCATATAGTATAATACAGCATCATAGCCTCTCCATATAGTATAATGCAGCCTCATGGCCTCTCTATATAGTATAATACAGCCTCATAACCCTCCATATAGCATAATACAGCCTCATAGCTCTCCATATGGTGCTGTCTCAAACCTTTCCATATAGTGCTGCCTCAATACGCTCCATATAGTATAATACAGCCTCAAAACTCTCCATATAGTGCAGTATTATATATGCAGCTTTATATCTCCCGTATAGTGCAGTATTATATATAATAATAATAACATTTATTCATTTATATAGCGCTATTAATTCCATAGCACTTTACATACATCAGTAATGCTGTCCCCATTGAGGCTCACAATCTAAACATCCTATCAGTATGTCTTTGCAGCCTTATATCTCCCATGTAGTGCAGTATTATATATGCAGCCTTATATCTCCCATATAGTGCAGTATTATGTGCACCCTTATATGTCCCATATTGGGCAGTATTATGTGCAGCCTTATCTCCCATATAGGGCAGTATTATGTGCAGCCTTATATCTCCCATAAAGGGCAGCATTATGTGCATCCTTATATCTCCCATTTAGTGCAGTATTATATATCCCGCTTTATATCTCCTATATATTGCAGTAATATATATCCAGCCTTATATCTCCCACACAGTGCAGTATCATATATGCAGCCTTGTATATGAACCCCCCATCCCCCCATAATCATCTGGCCATACTGCACTCGCTTATTAAAAAAAAAAATCTATACTTACTTCTGGTTCCCTCAATGCTCCGGCGGTCTCCTCTGAAAATTCAAGACTGACTCAGGAGGAGGAGGAAGAGGTGCCGCACAATGGAACACAGACCAGGAAGCCGGCAGGTCAGAGGAGGCGAGGGGCGGGAGCAGAAGCAGGAAGTAGGAGGCTTCCCTCCCCTCCTCTCCCTGACACAAGGGCCCAATAGCGGCCTGTGCTGCTGCGCTGTCACATGAATGTGTGTCCTCAGGGACGCACATCCATGTGAGGTGGGTGCCCGATGCTGCGATCGGTAGTCTCAGGGGCGGCTGGCGGCGTGGGCCCAGGCACAGTCTGTTGTACAGGCAGGTACAGCCAGGTTAGCCTTGGCAGACAGGATGACAGGCACAGTCACTGATATAGGCAGGTACAGGAATGGAAGATGCAGAGAGGACCTGACACCTAGCTGGCTAGACAGGACCCTAGATAATTAATGACGTTGATCAGGCACCTCTCCTAATGGGAGGATACCTTATATACCCAACGCCTCTCAGCCATAGACTGAGGGGCACTTTCGGATAATAGTTTGTTGGCCTTTTAAATGCAGGGCAGGAGCACAGGCGCAAGCAATCATGCACAACTCGCTGATATAGTTAATACCTGCAATAGATCAAGGAGATACGAGCTCCCTGCACTACCGCTCCCCACTCAAAAGGCTGCAGTTTGCTTTAAGTCTATGGTCTACAAAACGGCAGGATGATGCAATGTCTGGAGCAATGGTGCATGTGCAGGACGTCTGTATGCCAATACGGTGATGTCCTCGCACCACGCTGGGCCTCTTACATCATATGAATGTAAGAACAACTATGGACCCATCAAATTGTGTATAAGGGAGCTGTGGGCCTACTATACCGTGTATAGGGAAGATGTGGGCCCTTCATACTATGTATACAGGGAGCTGTGGGCCTACTAAACTGTGTATGGGGAAAATGTGGGCCCAAGTGTGTATAGTGGACCTGGATGCCCAAAATACTCTGTATAGGGGAGCTGTGTGCCCATTATACTCTGTATAGAGGAGCTGTGGACCCATCATACTGTGTATAGAGGAGCTGTGACCCCATTATACTGTGTATAGGGGAGCTGTGGGCTCATCATACTGTATATAGGGGAGGTGTGAGACTATCATTCTGTGTAGAAGGGAGCAGTGGATGTATTATATGGTGTATAGGGGAGCTCTGGACCCATCATATTGTGTATATAGGGGACCTGTGGTGGTATTATAATGTGTATAGGGGATTGGTGGACCCATCATACTGTGTATAGGTGGGTTGTGAGGGCATTATAATGTGTATAGAGAAGATTTACATGGGGGGACTCAGGGGACATTATTAAATGTTAAGTGGGTTCTTAAGAAGCACTATTGTTATAGTGGTATTCAGGGTATTGTGATTCAAAGGGGCATATAGGGGCATGATTACTTTCTAGGGGCAAAATGTGGCCACTATTTTGTAGGGCACTTACACAAGGTATGAATATTTTCTAGGGGCAATTTTACCATCCAGAGGGCACAAAAGAGGCATTTTACTTTGTATGCAGCACAGCGGTGGCAGTAAGAGGAGCTATGCTATTGTGCCACACAGCATTGTACTAATAGGGTGACATGTGGCAGGATGAGGAGTTTGTGCAGGTTGGGAATAGATGGGGGACAGGGCTGGAAATATGAGAAGTCAGATGTGTGTGGGTTGTAATATCTGTAGGCGAGTGGTGGCTGGAGAAGTTGTCATGTCGGTCTGGGCCAGTTGAAAAAGATGGGAAAAAGTGAATGACTTAACATAAACTGTAAGTCATCTAATATATAACTGTGGTGTAATCACTTGTATGGTAGTCTGAAGGATGGTGCATAACTACAGTTGCAGGGGATGCAATCGCACCTGGGTCCTGGAGTCTAGGGGGCCCCAGTAGTCCCTTTGGCCTGTAGAAAATTACTAATGTCATTAAAGATTTACAATTATTGGGGACCCTGTTTGAGCTTTCGGGGCCCATGAGCTTCAAGTTACCCCACTGTCTGCAGGACTGGTATCTACCACTATATGGTCACCGAATGGCGGTGATATCACTTTTGGTCTTTGTATAGAGCTGAATCTTTTGCCTGGTCTCTACTAAGGTTCCCCTCTACCTACAATTAGTTTGTGCCGCTGTAGTCGTAACCAAGAATGACTCAGAAGTTTCACCCCCTGATCTAAACCCCTAGCTACGCCTCTGAGTCGGGGTGATTCCCCCCACCTACATATGAGGCATGCAGCACCCGTATCATGGAGGCGGCCTCATCTTGCGCTGGATCTGCACAGCAGGATAATGGTTTAAATGGAGTGACCCGATGTTTTGTCGAGCCTTATAATGTTATTAGAGTGACCCCTGCTGATAACTGGGTGGTACAACTCACCAGTAACCAAAACTTCAATTCAGATGTGATGCATCCAGCTATTTCACTGTACATATACAGTATTTTATACATGTCAGAACCTGTACAGTAAAAGCATTTATCGCATGGTTTTCACATTTTTCATTTTTATTACCCAATTCAAATTTGTATTGCTTTTACAATATTATGTAACACAAATCAAATGTCTCAGATATTCTGGGACTTCAAGAACATACAGTTGAAACCAGAAGTTTAGATACACTATATAAAAAGACACATATGCATGTTTGTCAATTGCTGATCAGCTTTCTTATTACATAAGCTAATGATTCTAAACATATCCAAGAATTCTAAATCTGATCCAGCCAAAGCAAGAAATCACCTTAGGCCGGCTTCACACCGCGGTGTGATCCGGTCTGGGGCTGTCTGATGTGAATCTGACAGCCCCGGATCGGATTTGCAAACAGAACTGGAGGGCAAATATGCCCTCCGGTCCAGTGTGTAGCCGGCTTCCGAGGATCACAGCTGCAGCTGCTGATTTTTCAAGATTGTGGCCAGCGGGGAGCTAGCCGTGGTCCTGAAATCACAGCAGGGGTCAGCTGGTGGTGCTGAAGTTTAGCAACGCTCGCTGCTAAACTTCAGCCGCCGGCGTCCAGTTCCTGAATCCAACGTTTTTGTCGGTGCTCCGACACCATAGACTCCCATGTTAGGGAGCGCCGGATCGCCCCGGATCTAGTTTGGGCAGATTTTCGCTCCGGACACAAACGTTGCAAGTAACGTTTTTGTGTCTGGGTGGAAAATCCGAATTCACCCAGATCCTCACGGACAGATGGAAACCGTATGACACATAGCTGCCATCCGGCTCTATAAGGCCCCATAGGGCAACATTACCGCAAAATCGGGACCGGGGCTGTCAGATTTACATCGGACAGCCCCGGACCTGATGCTGCCGTGGTGTGAACCCGGCCTTATAAGTACGGTACTCTGTAAGTGTGTAAATTACCATAGAATAATCATCTGGGATCTAGATCAGGAGCAGGACTTCTCTTCAATGATCGTTGTTGGTGATGTCAGTCAAGCTAGGAGGGACGGGATTGGGATGTTGACTGCGTGATTATTCCTGATCTAGGCACCGACCAGATGACTATTCTATGGTCATTTTCATAACACAGTGTGCAGCATTTATAAAGTGATTTCTGTGGTTTGGCTGGATCAGATTTAAGCTACATTGAGTATTTAGTGCAGACCTTTTTTGCATAAAATCTGTATCTCTAGACAGAAAAGCATACTGAAACTGCAATGTGTTCTTGACGCATCTTGTGGTGCATGTTTGACTGCGTTTTTCATAATGAAGTCAATGAATGGAGGGAGTGAAAATGCAGACAAAAAAGCATCAAGAATTGTCAAGGCACAGATTATTTTCTGCACCAAATCTGCAAGGAAAAAAAAAGTGTGGCACCCCGCATGGTCAGGCGTCACAGCGGGGTATTACACCCGTAAAAAAGAGGTGTAATTGCCCCAGCTACAGGTAGACCCTAGGATGGTGGGTGGGACCCATTCCCAGCATTCCCACATTAGTTGAGTGGTGGGAGGTTACCCGGGAGGTGATATATTCACCTCTAAAGGGACAAAGGAGGTCTTTTGGCTAAGTGGAACGAGACGGAAGGTTGACCTGGGGAGGTTTCAAGCCGAACCGGAGGGAAGAAGAAAGGATCTTGAGGAGGTCCTGAAAGAGGGCGCCCGACGCAAGAGGTCCAGGCCCTAGAGAGAAAGGGAGATCCTCAGAGTCGAGCGACCATACTCCAGGGGATTCTCCAGTCCACCACGGGAACGCCGGGCCCGAGGATCCGTCCAAAGTTCATCTTTGCAGTCGGCAACCGGCTGCTGTGGCTTGTTTATCAGCTGCAGCACACTGCCAGACGGAGCGGTCTGCCTGCTTCCTCACCACGAAGGAGACGACCCCCAGTACTACCTACATGGAGCTATTGGGTATAGACCCATCCTAGGCAGGCAGAAAGGACACGGTTCGTTAACTAAGGTACACCAAGGGTTCCACCATACTACCTGGGATCCACTTGCAGCCACCCGTAGAGCTACCTGTTATTGTAACATCTTACTGAACTGTGAAATTCGTGTGATGCTGTTACAGGTTGACAGTAAAGTGCTCGGGAGAAAGTGACATTGCCTGCATGTGTTTTCCTACATCAACTTGTTCCCTCACTGGAACGCTGCCCCGGAGGAATCGCCCTACATGTAGGGGGCTTTGCCAACTCAGCAGCACTACCATCTACCTCCGGCGGACTGTGGCGGCACTGGTGACCCATCACCAGATACTACAGGTGGCGTCACATAACAAACTCTTATCCCCTGTAAATAGACCCTTTTTTTTTGAAGTGTCACCCAGGCCACGGGATCAGGTGCTGCCACCTGTGACATCCCCCAAAACAGCCACCGAGACTGATACCCGAATACCCCAGGGCCTGGTGCTCGACATAAGCAACGTGTGCATAAAACTTCAAAAGTCTCATAGACTTTGCTGGGTTCAGGATAGGCATGCAGATTTGCACCAAGAAATACATAAAAAACAGTGTATGCACACAGCCTTCACATTCAGGGGCCTGTTTAGAAACATCAGCTTATATCAATAAGCCTTAAAGGTGGTTAAGGGGCAAAAAGAGCTAAAAGTTAAGAAGTAATTAAATGAAAATTAAAGGTACATAAATATAAAGCACAGGCATGTGGCTCCAATATAGAGTATGATATAAAACATATATCCCTAATATAATACAGACTTTGGCATTGTGCTAGTAATAAATAATTTTCTTTCTTTGAAAAACTTCAGGGCAGAAGTGTAGAAAGAATTTCTAAAAAGCCCCCACTTGAGCCATCATTCTATCTGCCTTTGACCTCACATGCAGAGTATACAGCATGCTCCATAGACTATGTAAATCATAAAACTATATTTAGTAGTATAATGAGATTACCTTATTATGTAACAAGCATGAAAGGTGATCACAAATCCTACTTATGGCATTACTATTCTTATTTGTCAGGGTGGATTATGGGCTCTTCTTTTACTACTGCAGTCTTTGCAATCCTTACACGTCAATGGTGATGAAAATCTTGAATTTAGATTTGGCTACAACTCTTTTTACAAAGTACAGCACCAAGGCCTGAGAACTAATCATATCCATAGACCCTATTATATATCTCATTTGAGCATCATCATATGATGACTATAGAGCTTATGACGTTCCATCTACATCCGGCCCATCTCTTTAACCTAAAAGACCACAGATGTACTGTACCTGTTGTAGAGATGATGATGAATTACTAAAGATGTCACTGTAAGGCTATGTTCACACACCGCGTTTTTCTCCAGCAAAACCTTAGTGCTTTGTTAGTAAATCCAGATTTCTTGGCAGGAGAAAACTTGTGCACCAGCTGCACAGGCCTATTGGACAGGTTGGTGCTGCCGCCATGACTGGGGCACAGGACTGTGCTAAAGTTCCAGCCCTGTAGCAGCAGGAGAATTTCATGGCTAAAGCGAGAGCCAGGGAATTTCCCGCAAAAGTGTCCCCGGAAGAGTGGCAATCAGGTACTGTGGTATGCCCTCATCGTTTATAAATGTGTGGACTAGAATGTTGATATGCCCCTGTAAATAGTTATCTTGTGATATATATGCTGATGGACAATTTGAGGAATTGTATGTTGTTGAGCCTGAACTTTTATATTTGTAAGCCATGGACTCGGTGAACTTGTGTTATGCAAACAGACCGGTGGTGCGATGGACACTGTTGAAAGTGAGAGACAATGACCACCGAAACTGTATCTGAACCCGGCTCCGTTTCGGCCGGTATTGTGTGCTTTTTTTGATTTTTCTATTTTTGGTTGGATCCCGTTGACCTGGTAACATTCAATTAAAGTGCCTCTCACAAGGGAAGAAAAGTTGTGCATAATGTTATTGTTACATGTTAATAAAAATGTAAATTTAACTCTGTAAGTACGGGTCGGGTCACTCGCGGACGAGTGAGTTTAACCAAGGGGAAGGTGGTACCCCACAGACCAGGGAGTTGGGATGGTGAATAAAGTACACTCACAACACTCATTCACACACACCCTAAAGTAGGGAACTGTGGGTGGACCCGCTGTTGGGAGGACCCAATCCCAAGGGAGGAGTCGTAGGGTAGAAAGCTGTGTGAGTGGGAGGGAAGTTAGGCAGTCTTAGAGAGGAGCTGGAGTAGTGCAGGATGGCGGAGAAGCCATCAGGACAGAAGGAGATCCTAAGGGCACCAGGTAGTGCGGTGCGCCCGAATGCAGGCCTGGTACGTCTACCGTCCGGAGGGATCTGTCCAGGAACAGAGGACCGGCTCTGAGCAAGGTGCGGGTGTCTACCCCGAGCTGTCGAACCAGAGGCCCAAGCTTCTTTAGGAAGTCATGGCCAACACACGGCGCACCCAGAAAAAGGCACCGTATAGGGTCCCGAGGACTTGGAGAGGAGTCACTCAGAGAGAGGGAATCCGAGGGAGCTGGCTTCAGGCGCTGCACGCGGAAGCGCTGAGGGAGACAGAAGAGAGCGCAGTGAGGGAGTGGAAAGAAATGGCAGGCATACCACCGAGGGTCCTAAGTGAGTCATCCCGGTTCCCTGGTGACTATCAAGGCCAGAGAGTGACCCAAAAAACTGTGTCATCTGTGACCTGCCTGACGTACTGCCAGTAAACCCATTCAGACTTAAAGACTGTGCTGCAGTGAAGAGGACAAGTGACTGTTCTGTGTCGTAAGCTGCCTCCCTGTGTAAAGACTGTATGTAAACTTTTACAACTGCCCCGGGGATCCCGCTCCACCTACGGGGAGCATAACCATCTAGCTGCTTCACCATCACCCCTGAGGTTTGTCCCGCAGCGCCGGTAACTTTACTGGAGCCATAGGTGGCGTCACGCAAAACTATTTTTATTAACTGTGCCCCTTTTCAGCGACCACCAGGGCCACAGGACCAGGCAACAGGTCCTGTGACATACCTGACTAAATCAACACCCGGAACCGGGTTCCCCAAGGCCCTGGGGCTGGTCACACACATGCAGATAAGAATTGACACTCATTCTTTTCAAAACGCAACAAATCCTGTGCAGGCGTCAGTTCTGGCAAAGGCATTAAATGTGACAATGTGTGTGGACAGATTTTCCCTGAATCACATACGTGCGCCCCCCTCCATCCCCAATCCGCCATGCTACATGGTCTCTGAATTCTCACAGACCGCCCCATGCTACTCACTCTCTATTCTATGCCCCCTTACATTTTTCTTATGCCCTAAAGTTTCTTCACTACTTCCCTCCCCTCACTCCACATACTGTGTCCACACCTATCTCCCACTCCCACCACATACTGTGTCTACATTCATCCCCAATCACTCCACATACTGTGTCAGCAGACATCTCCTTCACTCCACATACTATGTCTACAGCTATCTCAGCAGACATCCTCCTCACTCCACATACTGTGTGGCAGCCATCCCTTCCTCACTCGTTAAACTGTATCCACACCTATGCCCCTTTACTCCCATACTGTTCTGCAGCCATCTCCCTCTCACTATTTATACTGGATCTTTAAACATACCCCATTGTTTCCCATACTGTCCAACTCATACTGTGTCCATACTTATCAACCCCTCACTCCGTTTTCTGTGTTTTCAAATACCCCTACTTGCACTCCATGCTGCATCTACATACACTCCCCCTAACCTCTTCCCTTTATTTGCTGCTCAGACAGCCCTTCTCTCCCCTCTCCATTTGCTCCTCTTACAGCCCACACCCTCTCCCCCCATTTGCTCCTCATACAGCCACTCTCCCCTCCCCTGTTTGCTCCTCATACAGCCTCCACCCTCTCCCTCATTTGCTCCTCACACAGCCCTAATCCCTGTTTGCTCCTCATACAGCCCCCATCCTCCTCCCCACACATTTGCTCCTCAAACAGTCCTCTTACTCCCAACCCATTTGTTCCTCATACAGCCCCCATACTCCCCCTCATGTTTATTCCTTATACTGCCCGTATCCTACCTCCCCCATGTTTGTTCCTCATACAGCCCGCCATACTCCCCACCATGTTTGTTCCTTATACTGCCCCTATCCTACCTCCCCCATGTTTGTTCCTCATACAACCCCCATACTCCACCCCCCATGTTTGTTCCTCAAACTGTTCCCATACTCCCCACCATGTTTGTTCCTCATACAGCCCCCATACTCCCACCCTGTTTGTTCTTCATACTGCCCCATACTCCCCCATGTTTGTTCCTAATAATGCCCCCATAGAATCCCCGATTGTTCCTCATACTGCCAACATACTCCTTCCATATTTGTTCCTAATACTGCCCCCATACTCCCCCCGTTTGTTCCTCCCACAGCCCCCATACTCCACCCCCCCACATTTGTTCCTCATACTGCCCCACATGTTTGTCCCTTATACTGCCCTCATACTCCCCCCGTTTGTTCCTCGCACAGCCCCCATACTCACCCCCACATTTGTTCCTCATGCTGCCCCCATACTCCCCCCATGTTTGTTCCTAATACTGCCCCATACTCCCCCAGTTTTTTCCTCATACTCCCCATACTCCCCCACGTTTGGTCCTAATACTGCCTCCCTACTTCCCCCATTTGTTCCTCCCACAGCCCCCATACTCCCCTCCACATTTGTTCCTGATACTGCCCCCATACTCCCCATATGTGTGTTCCTAATACTGTCCCATACTCCCCCGTTTGTTTCTTATACTGCCCCCATACTCCTCCACATGTTTGTCCCTTATACTGCCCCCATACTCCCCCCATTTATTCCTCCCACAGCCCCCATACTCCCCCCCACATTTGTTCCTCATGCTGCCCCCATACTCCCCCCATGTTTGTTCCTAATACTGCCCCATACTTCCCGTTTGTTCCTCATACTGCCCCCATACTCCCCCACATGTTTGTTCCTAATACTGCCCCATACTCCCTCCTTTTGCTCCACCCACAGCCCCATACGTCCCCCAGATTTGTTCCTCATACTGCCCCCATATGCTGTGTGTGCCTTATACTGCCACCATAATTACCGCCATGTTTGTTCCTAATACTGCCCCCATACTTGTTCTTAATACTTCCCCCATACTCCCCCCCCCCCAGTTTGCTCCTCTTACTGTACATTCCCACAGGGGCAGACACAGACTGTAGTGGACCCCTGTGCAAGAAATTTTTCGGATCCTTTCCCCCCCCCCCCCCTCTCATAATGCAACAAAGTTATGTACTATTAAATATGCCACATGTAAGTTAGGGTGCCTTCACATAGACAAGTTTTTTGTATCCGGCGAGATCAGGCGAAAACTGCATCTGACTTGATATGCTTTCATACTGACGTTTTTCGCCACTAGCAGCAGATCCAGCAGATTTCCGCACCTCTGACGTCTACCAGGTAACTTGTGACACTGATCCGGCAAGCCCCATTCACTCTTTATGGGGCTTGCGGCCAGCCCCGGCAAGTGCATTTGACCTAGATCTGCGTTACATGGTGCCACTAAAATATATAGTGTGGGAAAATCTGCACCATGTCAATTTTTGCTGCGGATTTTCCGACCGTAAATGTACTGTATATCTAATATTAAGGCTATGCAGGGCTGGATATAATATCTGGAGGGTGCTGCTGGGCTGTATATATTATTTGCAAGTTGCAGCCTCCAAATTATATATACAGGACAGCACAGCCTCCAAATAACATATATAGCCCACTAGCCCAACATTGCCTCTAGTTAATATATACAGCCCAGCATAGCCTCCAAATAAAATATACAGCCAAGCATAGCCTTCAGTTAATATATACAGCCCAACACAGCATCCAAATAACATATACAGCCCAGCACAGCCTCCAGTTAATATATACAGTCCAGCACAGCCTTCAGGTAATATATACAGCCCACCACAGCCTCCAGGTGATATATACAGCCCAGCATAGCCTCCAGGTAATATATACATTCCAGCATAGCTTCGAGGTAATAGATACAGTCCAGCATAGCCTTCAGGTAATATATACAGCCCAAAACAGCCTCCAGGTAATTTATACAGCCCAGCATAGCCTCTAAATAACATATATAGCCCAAGACAACCTCCAGGAAATATATATAGGCACCCCCGTTTCCCTTTGTTTTATAATGCTCTCCCCCATATGCGGTTCACTTTCGGCATAGTGCTTCTCACCCTATGTGGCCCCTCAGTTTATGCTGCTTCTCCCCATGTGTTTCCCCCCAGTTTATGCTGCTTCTGCCCCTATGTGGGCCCTCCAATTTATGTTTCTTCTCCCCTCATGAGCCGCCCCATTCATGAGCAGCCAAGCTTCTCCCCCAGGGCCCCCCATTCATGAGCAGCCATGCTTCTACCCACCGGCCTCCCCATTCATGAGCAGCCAAGGTCATGCTTCTCCCCAGTCTAGGCCCCCCCCATTCATGAGCAGCCAGGCCATGATTCTCCCCAGGCCAAGGGCCCCCCCAATCATGAGCAGCCAGGCCATGCTTCAAGTTCTTCCCAGGCCAGGGCCCTCCCATTCATGAGCAGCCAGGCCATGCTTCAAGTTCTCCCCAGGCCAGGGGCCCCCATTCATGAGCAGCCAGGCCATGCTTCAGTTTTCCCTCAGGATGGAGCCCCCCAAATCATGCCTGCCATGCTTCTGTTCTCCCCCAGGAGCCCCCCAAAATCATGCCTGCATGTCCCAGTCACTCAGTCCTGCTCAGCTCCGTTACTCTTACCTGGAGCAGGCAGGGCAGGCCAGACCAAGAGGATCATCCATCCATCCACTGTCCACACATGAGCTGCAGCATTATGGAGGACAGTCAGTTTGTGACTTCACAGATACACTGATGCTGGCACTGGCGCTGCGGCTGCAGCCATCGTCTGGCCGGCGCCACATGCACAGTGAGTGACAATATTATCACTCAGTCTGTCTCCTCCTCTCCTTCCCCACAGCGGTAGGCCGGGAGCACAGCACAGCACTGACGCTGAGCTCACCTCAGGGCTGGCTCCTCGGCACCGGCACTCGCACAGTAGCACTCGTCTCTCTCTGAGGACCCGCTCTTGCCGCCTCCCACAGCGCTGCTCTCCTCCTTTCACCTCGGCACTCCACATGGCTAATTTAAAAAGGTAAATAATTAGCCATGTGGTGCTGGAGGCTGGAGGAGCCTGCTCTCTCTTGGGCCCCGGTTCAATGAACGGTCTGCATAGGTGGTAGGTCCGCCCCTGCATTCCCACCCTCTCCCCTTCCACAAGTTACATTGGTCTTCGGTATCTTCAGCTCCTGTAGCTGGAGCACTTGTCACCAGTTTTCTCTCTGCCGGGTCGCCGAGTGACGTCAGCAGCGTGAAGAAGCTAACTGTAGGGAAACGCGTCGGGGCGTCCCTGGAGCTGCAGCAACGATCTGGCATAGGAACATGGGTAGGTGATCTCTGGAAGCACGGGTACTAGGGAGGACAAGAGGGTAGTGCTGCATGGATACCAATAGGAGATATCCTAGAACACCTTAGCCTTCAAACCGTCCCCCCCCACCTTGTGTTATGGGTTACCTATCATTATGTAACCGCTATTGATTGTTAGCAGCCCTTGCATGGTCTGACTCTGTCATATTGAATCGCACTGTCACTTTATTTCTGATTGTAAGTCACTATGTTTGCCATCTATATGTAGCATAAATAAAATATTTTTGCAATACTTTGGCAATATAAGGTGTTTTTTTCTATATTTGGCATAAATTATCATGGAAGTATCTTGGTTTAAACAGCGTGAATCAGGTGACCTGATCCGGCTGCTGAAATCCTCCCGACCCGGAACTGTCGGGTACTATCAGGGCTCCATAGTACAGAGTGTCTGATAGATGCTCTGTACCATGGAGTGCTGGAGCCGGCGTGCGGCAGATCCTCTGCTCCCGCTGTCACCTGACACTGGGAGCAGAGAACAGCGGCTCACAATGCGGGCGGGGGAGCGGCAAATAGAGGAGCGGGGAAGAGACCTAGAGCGAGGCAGCAGGAAGCCTGACGGCGCCCTCCTGTCTGCTGCGCCCGGGGCAGATGCCTTGCCAGCTTCCCCTAGATATGGCCCTGGATAGAGGATATAAATTGTGAGCCCTAATGGGGGCAGTGTTGCTTATGTATGTAAAGCACTGTGTAGTTAATGACGATATATACACTCTCTGAGAGAAGTTATGTTGCTTATCCATGTTATTTAAATAAAAGCTTATAAACTGACGTTAAATTCATCAATTGGTTGTATAAATTACTCTTTTGAAAGCTGAAACCCTCCGAAATGTGGTTTAGGTTAAAAAAATTATTTGGCATCAATCCTGAAATATTGATCATTTAATGAACACAGAATGGTCAGATTTTGGCAAAACAAAAGTTTTGTCGCCCACAGAAAGTAATGTGATTTTCAAACAAAAAATTAACTTAAAATAAAAATATATGTTGCATAACATTGGTGAATGAAGTTGTGGTGCTAGTAGAGTCATATTTAATATTTTGTGTGATTTCCATGAGCTTGAAGGACTGCATCCATGCGGTTCAACAATGATTCATACAATTTATTAATGAAGTCATCAGGAATAGCAAAGAATGCAGTCTTACATGCCTCTTAGAGTTCATCTAGATTCTTTGGGTTTGTCTTCCAAGCTTCCTCTTACATCCTACCTCAAACATGCTCAATGATGTTCATGTCCGGTGACTGGGCTAGCCAGTCTTTGAGCACCTTGATATTTTTTGCCTGGAGGAACTTTGTTGTAGAGATGGATGTATGAGATGGAGCACCATCCTGCTGCAGAATTTTACCCCTTTTATGATTTGGAATATAAGAGGTAGTTAATACTTCTTGATATTTTAGACTATTGATATTGCCTTTCCACCTTGCAAATGTTTTGCACACCCCCATACTGAATGTAACTCCAGACCATGATCTTTCCACCACCAAATGTAACTGTTTTCTGGGTGTATTTTGGATCCATATGGACTACAGTAGGTCTCCTGCAGTATTTGCGGCGGCGGTGGTGTAATTCTACTGAAGATTCATCAGAGAAATCCACCTCCAGCCACTTTTCCAGCGTCCATCTGTTTAGCAGGCTGTGTGACTTTGCAAATGACACACGTTTTTTTATTTGCATTTTGTTTAGTGCTGGCTTCTGGGCACTGATTCGACCATTGAGGCCATTTTGAGACAGAAACCTACAAACTGTTCTAGTTGACACAGGGACTTGAGGTAACCAGGCCTGTTGGAGCTCTGCTGCAGTGGAAGAGGGGCTTGCTTTGGATTTTCTAACCAACAAACGTTCCTCCTGAGCAGTTGTCTTGCGGGGTCTGCCAGACCTGGGCTTGTCAAACATATCTCCAGTCTCTTCAAATCTTTTTTTAATTCTTTGTACTTGACACTGAGACACATAAAAGATGCCAGCCACCTCTGCAGTGGATCTGGTCTTCAGCCTCTTGATAATCAAGGCTTTGGTCGCAGGGAGGATTTTTGGCATGTTGTCAGAGCTCAAGTTGCAGTTCAAGTGGGTTTCTTTTTATACACACCCACTCATTAACCAATCATTTACTGAGCACAGGTGAGGATGTAAACTAGGATTGAGTGCAATATATGACCAGACGACAAAACTTTTTTCTTGCCAAAATCTGACCATTCTGTGTTCATTAAATTATCAATATTTCAGCATTGATGCCAATTTATTTTCTTAACCTAAACAAAATTTCGGAGGGTTTCAGCTTTTAAAAGAGTAATTTATACAACCAATGGATGAATTTAACGTCAGGTTATAAGTTTTCATTTACATAACATGGATAAGCAACATAACTTCTGTCAGGGAGTGTAAGCATTGCATAATAAATAAAACTTGCTTTTGCCATAGCCTGAATCTCTAATAAATGAATGAATTTTGTGAATACTTTTTTTTTATAATATTATGTAGAAATAAATCTTTCAACTTGATTAAAAACATTAGCCATCTGCCTCTGCTGGCTTATCCTCTTCCCCATGTAAGTGATACAAATGCAGCCTCCTGTCCACATAATGGGTAAATGAAAACACTATTCTTCAGACCAGGTCACCTTCTTCCTTCGCTCCATGATCATATTTTGATGCTCACATACCCATTGCAGGCACATTCAGCAATGGTTAGGAGTCAGTATGACCAAACTACAGCTACTTAGCAGTATATGATGAAAGCTTCAATACCTGGGTATTCTTGCAGCCTATTATCATAGCTACGTCCTTCTCTGTCCATGTGTATCACAAAGCCTTAAAGGGAATCAGTCAGCAGGTTTTGGTACCTCTTCTGAAATCAGCATAATGTAGGCAAAGAAACCCTGAATCATGTAATTTATCACTTAGATTACTGGGTGCCCCTGTTCTGACACAATCAGAGCTTGTAGATTTAGCCATAAAGCAGAACTGAGAGATCTGCCCCCATCCACACAGATTCTCAATAGAGATTGTACATTGACTGTCAGGTGCCAAGTGCCAATCAGAGAAGTAGGCATGTTGGACGTCCATGTGTGTGGAAATGTAGTCCCGCAATGATAATCACCAGCTGATAAAGCCTTTAGTTTAAACAACAAACATCCTGATAAGAGTGGCATAGTTGATTTTTGTTTTTTTAACCCCTACAGCATGCAGTCCTCAAATTACATAGCAAAAACCTGCTGACGGTTTTTTCCAGTTTTAAGAAAGTCGTGATCCTAAGGATACCGTTAAACGACGCAATTTTGCTAGCAATTTCACTGGCAATTTGCTGGTTGCAGTGAAATCATGGACACATTGTTCTATTTTGTTGCCATGTACAGCAACCAGCAAATTGCCAGTGAAATTGCAAGCAATATTGCCGCGTGTAACAGTACCCTAACTGGTTTGCTTGAAGAAAAAAAGCAAATATACTGTGCTTTAACTCATCTTCCCTGATCCTGACGCTGAATTTTTGCCACTAATTCTTGTGTTTGTGTTTATGTGCAGCCAATTAGTGAACTCAAGTGCTAATAATCCTGTTGATGGCTCATTGGTTGCTAGTTTTGGTAGGTAAAAATCACTGCATACTGGTAACACCCACCATTTTGGAGAAGCTCTGACCCAGTCCAGCTTGAGTCGATTAGGTCTATAAAATTGACTATTTTTTCTGCTTCCAGTAAATTGACTTCAGTGCAATGCCTCATATGAAAATGAGCTGTAGAACTTTCTGAGTTCTACTACATCCATTATCCTTTCACATTCATGAAAATATGAATGTTAAAGGGGTAGTCTGAAGTCAAAAAGTAATTTTCCTCTTAAATTCCTATCTATTTAGTGTTATATTCTAAACTATGGTCTAATATATTTCAATTTCAAATTCCCTACCATTCCCTAACTACACTATCTAACTGCTTTTCACATTTTGTTTCACTTCCTTTTTGATACTTCATTTGAGGATCCCAATGCATGTTGGGATACTCAAATGACGCATCACTGCCACCGCTTCTGACCCTTCCAACATCAGTGATGCTTGTTTCAGTGGCTGGGCTTGTCTCTCTGCACTGTGCGATGTGCACAATGACAGTGCTCTCAGTTATCGGCTCAGACCAGTGGTATTCATCTGCCAACAGAGTGGTGTTAGAATACCCAGTGTGCAGTAGTGATGCGTCGTTCGTGAACGATCCGACACAAAGAGCCGGCTCCCTGCTGTGACTGACAGGAGCCGTCTCTCCAGTGAGAGCCACTAAATTTATTTAATGGCTCTCACTTTGCATAGAACCCAGTGCTCTGGGGTGAAGGCCCTGCCCACTAGAACCAAACTCCACCTACTCTTCAATTTAAATGGCCCATTTTTCAGTGGGCTGGGTTTCACTTATTGCAAGAGATCACCGTAATGTTAAATCTGTGCTTGTCTGGGGGTGAACACAGATTTAATAGGGAGCTGGTTGAGGATCACCATAAAGAGCCGATTGCCCATCACTTGTGTGCAGAGAGCAGTGACATCACTTCCAGGGGCGGCGCTGCTCTCTGCACACCAGGTATTATGACACCACTTATTGCTGATCTGAGCTAGCAGCAGAGCATGCGCTGTCATTGTGCACAGTGCACAGAGGCTGAGCAGGGACTAGCACAGCCCCTTGAATGAGCGTCACCCATGATGCTATGTTTCAGGGAGGTGACAGAGGCTATGTTAGTGACCACGACCTCTGCCCGCTGATGACACTTAGTTTGAGTATCCCAGCATACACTGGAAAGTGAAGGAAGTGAAAAAATACAACACAAAAGCAGTTAGGGTGGCTTCTAGCGTTCCCCTCCGCAGCGTTCTGCGGAGGGGAATCGCCATGTGTGCGCAGCGGCCGCCAGCTCCTATCTTTATAATGGGGAGCGCACGGTGCTGCCCTTGACAGAGCATGACGTGCGCACCCATTCACTCCCATATGGTATCTGTGCGCAGGCGGAAGCCTGCGCACAAATCACACGGTCTCGTCCGCGCCAGGGACCGACATGTTGCATTCCTGGTGCGGACGAGAGTGTGTGATCTGTGCGCAGTCATCCACCTGCGCACAGATCACATATTGGAGTCAATGGGTGCGCTCGGTCATTGCGCTGTCAAGCGCAGCACTGTGCGCTCACATTATAAAGATAGGAGATGGCGGCCGCTGCGGTCACATTGCGGATCCCCTCTGCAGAACGCTGCGGAGGGGTCCGCAAATGTGAACCCAGCCTTAGTTAATGAAAAATAGGAATTCTTAATTCAAGTATTAGAAAATATTTAGACAATGGCACTGAATAGGTAGAGATTTAGGAGGAAAAACTACTTTAGCCTTCGGGTCTCCTCATTAATATTTCTGACGTATATGCAAATGTGGTTTTTTTAAATACTAAACAGTGTCAATTATGCAGCACCATGAAACTGAAATTAGATAAAATGACTACATTATAAAATGTAGCAGAACTGCTAATTCTCCACTAATGATATCAGACAAAGCAGGCGGACTGAGGAAATAATCCACCACAATAATATACAAGTCTGCATAGGGATATGAAAAAGGATGAACCTGGCTTCTCTGCATTACAGAACTCTTATTTTTTTTTATGCAAACAGATCCCTTAGCTCTGTATAGAGAATGCGAAGACATCAGCCATTGTCCTCACTTGATCTCAAGAATTAATCTCATGCACAGACACACCCCAGTGTCACCCATTAAGCTGTGGAGAGAGTGGGGGAGGAAACAGAGTGGCAGAAAATATATGCAAAAAGTACCAAACCCAATGCAGATCTCTATACTGCTGGTCCAATCTGAGCTGTAATCATGAGCAATAGGCATAATCTGAGATTAGTGGACTACTTCAGCAAAAT
>JARQOC010000006.1:76996895-77036511 GCA_033576535.1 Allobates femoralis | reverse complement strand
CGCTGCTGTTCTTCTACCCTAAAATCTGGACAGACAACTGTCAGCGCATCTACCAAATACGGACCTAACCTTTAAGAGATTAATTGTTGCCTTTTTCCAAAATACAGCCACTTCTGCTCGTAGGCTTATTGCAGCTCATCTCCATTGAAATTAATGAAAATATCGGACACATACTGTGATGGTGCTGAAAAAAAGTGGTGCTCAACAAAACAACAAGCCAGATCCTTTTTTTATTTTAACCACAGCTTAATAAGAAAGAATTGTAAAAAAAGAAATCATGATAACTACGTTAGTAATGAAAAGAAACGCCCATAGGCACTCTAAGGCTATGTGCACATTGGCGCACCTTACACACCGGCGTACCGGTATCGTTTTTAAAGCGGAAGATTCCTGAAGTGCGTTTTTCCATCATCTTCTATGTTGTTTTTGCTTTGCCATCTACGTTTTACTTTTCTGGTTTTTTTTTACTTTGTATATGAAATAGTGGTAACTTCCAAGTTAAACCGGAAAAGATTAGACCGGTCACTTTTCGTAGTTGCTTGATGGCTTTTGAAGTTAACACAAGTTACAAAAGACTGAACGTGTGCACAGCGAGTTATTGTTTTTTGTATGTTAATTCTTCTTTACGTTTTGTTTTACCACTTGGAACCTGCCTGAAATAGTTGCCCTAATCTGGGGCAGTGACCATGCTGAGATGATGGATGCATGATGCAGACTTCTAGATATCATGAGTAGACCATTCCATAGTGTATTGTCATAGTCATCCATTGTTGAAAAGCACATCACTCCTTAATCTACTACTTAGTTTAGGACACAGTCTAAAATGTGCACTTAGCTTTTAGACATTTGGATGTACGGTAACTGAACTAGTATCCGATTCTAACGGAAATGTGGGGACCATTAAAATCTAAAGCACACTGGAATTTGTGGGCATTTCAGATTATCACAACCTGTTTTTTTCCGATAAGCAACCAACGTTTTCTTCTAGAACACCTAGTACTGTAATACACAACTACTGTAAGTCACCTTTGTCCTACAAAGCTGATCGCGAACACTAATATTATCAGGCTAGTTACAATGAGATGACTTGGTACAGAAACCGGTAATGAACTGCAATATACAGAAAAATGAGGTATAATACCATCTATTCGGAGGAGTCACATACATGGTGCAAAACAAAGTATAGGCATGTGCACAAAAGATCAACAACATATCTCAATAATGCCTTACGACGACATT
Source organism: Allobates femoralis (assembly GCA_033576535.1). Classification (NCBI taxonomy): domain Eukaryota; kingdom Metazoa; phylum Chordata; class Amphibia; order Anura; family Aromobatidae; genus Allobates; species Allobates femoralis. The sequence goes on along the minus strand of JARQOC010000006.1, from coordinate 77,035,272 downwards.
CTTCCATTCCTGTCTTGATGTATGTTGTAAGTTTTCTATTTGCCCACTGGTGTTGTGGCAATGATTAATGGCATTTCTCAGGGCAATTTTTATCATGGTACCCTGAAATGTTAAAATCAATGATAACATCATAGAGTGGAAGTAACATTGTTGTGCCTGCAGACAAGATACGAAATAAAAGTCATGAAATCCAAATATGAGTCTTTCTTTATTGTGGTTACTCAAAGGGGTGCTAAGAGTTTCACAGCAAAGATTTGACAGGTTGTAATTCTAGAATATCAAGCTTAAATATCAAATATCAAGGTTTACTTATGAAAACTGTTATTGCTCATAGCAGCCAAGAAATGTTATAACTTTTATTTTGAGTTTTCATCAGTAGATCTCTGATTTATGGGGGAGTATGGTGATTCATAAAGGGGTCTACATTAACCACTGAACACCTTCTATGTTGAGCAGAATGGTCAAAATCTGCATGGAGTCAATGTGGCGTTATGACAACCACATTCTTGTAAGTCACTCATTTTAGGATTCAAATGTTTCTAATTTATGCTTGACCTAATACAAGATACAAGGATTTAGAAAAAGTGGAGAAGGTGATAACAGCCATGTTACTAAGCATCAAGTAGGAATGAATGGGTATTCTGTGCCGCTGGTAATGATCCAAAAGAAGATCCAAGAAACCGGCATGGTAGCAATACAGTCTATCAATGCATTTTGAAGTCATCCAACTATTCATTAGGAAAATATACAATTTATTAGTTATTATCTTGATGAAGTTAGATGACTTTGAAACGCGTTGAAACAGCATCATTACCATTCCTGTTTCCTTGGATCCTTCTTGGCACTTCACCGGTTCGCCAATACGTGGGGCTGCTGCAGCTGATGTTTTCTGGGTCTTTTTAAATGTTGTCTATCACACAACTGAACCAGGTGAGCATTACCTTTTACTACTGTCACTGGTTAAAACTGATTGCGCTATCTTGTTCCCTTTTTTTCTACCCCCAATCCAATTTCCTGGCAGAAAAAGCAGACCCACTGGTTTATAACAAGTAGAATGTATATGAAATCTGGGGATAAAAGGAATGTGTCGTTAGAAAATGGATTTTTAACTTTTTAGGGAGGAAATTAGTCTTAAATGTAGCAGCTTTTAGAACTACAAGTGATTGTGCTAAAAGCCCAATAGACAATATATAGATGATGGTAATCCAAAAAATGGATTGACTCAGCCTAAAAACGATACAAATATACCAATCTAGCCCATACACAGGTCACTACTGCACTCCTTTAACCCTGGCTAACCTCTAAGGCAAATCCTAGATTGACTGAGGTGTATCCTCAGCACTCTGGTTCACAGCTCTCTATAGGATGCCTGTTATCTTGGCATCGATCACCTGTCTTTCTCTAACTGGTCCACAGTTCACCTGTTTTATACAAGACACAATTAGCACTGGCTGCCAGGGATGGCTGTGGTCTACGTAGGGGTGTAGAAATCAAAGAGCCTCATAGCCAAATCGGGGATCCCATCTGACAAGAGACAACCCAGCAGTATCTTGTAATAACATCATGGGGGCATAGTGGGTTCAGAGAGGCCCCCCTCTATGTTTGCCTTCATGGACGCCTTGGTCACTGTTCAACAGAGCATCTAAGGGTCCTTTCACATCAGCGTTTTTTCGTGAATGTGGTAGATATCGGCAGATTTACTGCATGTGCCGTGTAATGGCAGACTTGCGGTACACCTGCGGCAAGCCCCCATTCATTTTCTATGTGGCTTCGGGCAGGTGTGGCAAGTGCGGTTTTACCCGACCCAGCACTTGCAGCCGCACAAAAAAAGCACAGATAACCACTGTTTTTTGCCCGGCCGCAAACTGCGGATTTGCTGGATCGCGAGAGATTGATGGGGGCTTGCCGCAGGTGTACTGCAAATTGTGTTATGCAGCAGATGCGGTAAATCTGCCAGATCTGCCGCATTCAACGAAAAACACTGATGTGAAAGGGCCCTAACTTAATCAGCAGCACAGAGCTCCAATCACAGCAGATACAGCGAGTATCTGCTCTGTAAAATAGCTTGCTGCCCACATATTGAGTAGAAAATATGGGAAGCAAGGTGTGCCACAGTCCGTGCCGCTGAGTCCACAAAATCACCTGGGATGCAAGATGTTGTAGCAGTATACTTTTTTATGCTTCCTAGGAAGGAATAAAGAAGTATACTGTTACAACATCTTGCAACCCAGGTGATTTTGTGGACTCAGCAGCGCGGACTGTGGCACACCTTGCTTCCCATATTGTCTGGCAGTTTTCCACTTTGGAGTGGTCGGTGGAGGTCCTGCAGCAGCTGATATTGTGTTCCTGCTTTTAAACCAGTTGTGGGTCACACAACTGGAATAGGTGAGTGGAACTGCATGATACCACCCACATCTGAGTGTCACTAGTGATAGGGCACTATTGCTCCTCTTGTTCCCCCACCCTGTTTTGTATTGACACATATTGAGTAGGGTTAATATGGGCTTCATAGCCCTTGTGTAACCTGCCACCATTGACAGTACACTATAAGGTTTCAGTTGGTTTCAGTCCTGTTTTGGGTTAGGTGTGCAGCAGATTCACACTACAATAGCATATTGTATATATATATTGTTTAAAAAGAATTTCTGGGCATTTTGACTTTTTGTTTTCTGCGTCTCATTTGTCAGCTTTGCTGTGTAGACTGGAACTGAATGAGTAGATTCTGTATGCAGCTTCTTTGTCACCTTTTTTTTCAGGCTAAGGAGATTGTACTTCAGGCTTCCAGGAAATTGTAATAGTGAAGAACAGTTCTTTGTCCGTTGATTTTCCTTCATATCAGCTGCCATTAAGCAAACACACCCAGCTGTCCTACCGATACAAAAAATACAAGAAGGAATATATGTCCGCCCTCAGGGAAGATTTCCAAAAAAAATAGCTGCTGTGTGTGTAAGTATGTATGTATGTATGGTGTATATATATATATATATGTGTGTGTGTGTGTGTGTGTGTGTGTGTGTGTAATATATATATATATATATATATATATTATATATATTATATATACTAGCTGGGTGCCCGATGCACATGCATCGGGATTCTAGAGAGCGAGTCTTGACTCGCAATGGCCGCTTCGCGGCCAATGCTTCGGGTGCATCCACATGACCACGCTGACTGCAGCGCGAGCGGACTCAGAAGGGGCAAAAAACCCATTTGCAATTATATATAGAATTATATTATATATATATTATATATAAAAGCATTATCTCTTTACACTTATCTCTAATTATTAAAAATTAAATGTACTATGTTGTGTCAAGTTCCTGGCCTGAGGGGAGAGTATGACAAAGGGACCCTCTCTTTTGTTCTTTATAGGCAATGTCACATATGCCCCTCAGGCTCTGCACCATGCATTTCACTGTTACTCCTTTTGTTGTGAGTGTTCTTTTAAAGAGGACCTGTCACCAGGTTAAAATTTGCTCTAATGTAGTCCATCTGCTCCTGTGAATATTCCTTTTTTTTGCTTGCTTGTAAATCCGCCTTATGGTTCCAAAGATATGGGACTTTTTATTTTGTTAATTTGTAAGGGGGAACCAAGGGGGTTCACAGGTTACCTATGCGGGCCCTTTGGATTGTCTGTCTTGTGCGGTGCAGACATATGGTGCTGGGCAGCCTGATCTAATAGTATGGGCGTGATGAAAAGGCTGAAAGCCAGACATTGTGCATCAGACATATCTGTGACTGGGTCCTATGCAAACCTCATCTGTGTGCATATATAATACCACCAATCACCTCCTCCCTGTTATGGTAGGCTAAACGTAGTTGTTGCATCAGTACTTTGCACCTGTGTTTGTGTTACCCTCACCTTTATCATTGGGGCCTGCTGCATCCTGCCAGTACATTTAGCATCTGACCTTATGGCTGTTCTCTGTGAGGTTTTTTTTTTTAAATGATGTCCTCATGCAGAACAGCCTAAAGACAAACCCCAGAGAATCCTGTGAAAAAATAGTACCAAAAAAAAAGTTCCATATCTAGAAAAATGTATGAAGGACACAAAAAAAAAACAAAGCATGAAAAAGGAACCTGCTCTTTTTTAATTTCTACTGCTCCCTTGTACTGCCCACTTTAAAGGGAATCTGTCAGCAGGTTTTGGCTATGTAAGTTGAGGACAGCATGATGTACTAGTTGGAAAACAAAAAGAAACTGTGCCTCTCTTATTAGGGTCTGTGCAATTGCATACTTAAACTACTGGCTTTATTACTTTGTGATTACCATTACAGGACTACAAAGTCACTCTCACATGCCCCCTGCTGTTATTACACCTCAGTGTCAATGCACAATCTCTAGTGAGCTCCTGGTGTGGGTGGGGGCAGCTAGCTCAGCTCTGCTGTGTTCCTGAAGATAAATTCTTCCATTGTGTGAGAAAGGCTTCAGTCAGTAGTATGTGATACCTCATTGGATTCAGAGTCTCTTTGCCTACATTATGTTGCTCGCGGATGAGGTAGCCAAAACCTGCTGACATTCCCTTTAATCTTAATCGCTATTCCATGTTGCTGCATAGAGCCAATATATTCGCCGGTGCGGTACAAAGATTTTCATCATTCACATCAGTCACTTTTAGCAACAAACTCAATTTATAGAGATCCAGACATGAATAAATGAATCCCCCTTATCATCTGGGATACAGGTTTATAGAGAACATGCATGATAAACATAAGAGCTGCAAGGAAAATGATTTCATGTTCTCTAGACCGAGGTGGTAACCTAGAAGAAAGGCGGCAGACTAATAGCTGGAGGCGGTGAAAAGCGGCACAGTGGGAAGACCAGGGTTAATGAAATTCGCCCCAGAAATCACCGGCTGCCCGGGCAGATTACATACATGAATCAAGAGTCACAGTGAGTATACAGAAATAAAAATACATGGCGTTAAAGAAATCATCACCAGCCACTTATAATATCTATTTCTAGGAAAGCTGGATAGTAGCGGGTAGGAAGGACTGTCAACGTCCGTAGAGGTAGTCACAGTTTTTCTAGAGCTGTACTTTAGCAAAGTTATGCAATAAAACTTGCTTTATCTATTTTATTTAATGGTATTAGGCAGAAGCAGGTTACACAATAATTGACTTTTTTGTAATATATCAGTTATGCATCTAAATGTATTTTTGTATGGACAGATACAATTTCGATGTAGACATTCATGGTAATTTTAAAAACGTCTGATAAATGTGGACCCATACCTACTTGAGAATGGCAACCTGTCCTCTGCCCTTAGAAATTAAAAGGTGGACATGCATGAAGGTCTCTCAATTCACCTACACTGGAGATTCACAAAGTGATAGGCCAATTGTGCTTGCCAATTTTTCAAACTGCTATAAAAGTGAATGCAAGACGGGACCCGGATCTCAGGATGGGTGTGAGACCCAGAGGTGCGAGCATATTTATCAAAAATTGATGGCATATCCAATAGACATATCATAAGTGTCTGAGATGACATTATCCATTTAAATAAAATGTTAATTAAATTAATAATTGTGATTACACTTCTTTCTGACTTTTGACACTTATTGTACTGAAATGAGGAATCCCCAATTTTGTAAATTTATATTTAAAAGGATCCATTCAGCCGGTTTTTAGACCTGTGAGGAGCTGAAATTGTGGGTTGTAATAAGGTTAACGATGCAACAATTTTTATTTGTATGCATACAGGGTATTAGAGCAACTCCAGATAGATGTCCATAATATGATGCCCCGAATCCATACGATCAGAAACTAGCCAGCAAAAATAGTCCTTAGGATAGTTCCTTAAATTCAGATAGTAGATATCACGACCGTAGCACATATATCCAGCTCCAAACTCGCCATAAGGTTCAGGATCTGGACTCAGCACTGATCCTCTCCCTCCAAACTCAACAGCACCAACTAAGCAAGTTAAATATGTGTCTCAAGGCCACGTTACACACACAGATATCTGTTCAGATATTGGTCACAGATCTCTGGTTGCAGTGAAATCATGGATATATTGTTCCATTTTGTGGCTGTGTACAATGGAACAATGTGTCCATGATTTCACTGCAACCACTTTATGAGATCTGTGGCAGGGGAGCAGGTCAAAGAGAAGAGTAACCTATCAGTCACTAACAGCAGGCCGGCAGTAAGAGGAGAAAGAGGGAGAGGATTGAGAGCTGTAAGTGCAAGGCCAATCCCCCTGCACTTGCAAGCTCAATTGCATAAACATTCACCAATGGATTTCTAGAAAATGGAGAGAAACAAACTAATAGTATAAAGATTTGGAAGTCATCAATATTTCAGATGCTTTTCATAGATGACATTAGTTTAGGATTTAGAATTTAAAGTAAAGACATAACATTTCTATCAGTTGTTAAAAAAAGACCATCGCTGCTCTTCACGTTCTCACTTTATTAAAGCTGGTCATACAACCAGAAATATTTATTCTAGAATTGTTGGTTCACTGGTTTCTGATCCATTTTAAAGGTCACAGAAGGGTTGTAGACAAATTAGCTATTATCTGCCTCCTCAGTAATTCTAGCGGCTCCCTTGTCTACTTATAGCACCTTTACCTCTGCCTTTGTTCTCTGCCCATCTGGGAATCACTGGTGTTTAATGAGAAAATGACACAGTGCAGCTGTTGCCTTGTGATTTGGGCAGGGAAAGAACAGGAATGGGCCACCCCTCTGAATTAAAGACAAGAAGGCAGCAGAAGGATGTCTGGCACATTCTCCTGGGCGTCTGTCAATACATATATTATTCCTTAACAAACTATTCTTGCATCTTCCAGTGCCAAACAGTAAGATGCTCACATGGGGCACAGTCTGCTATGAATTGTGAAAACAAGTGCATTATAACCAATAGGTCTAAAGGAATAGCTATTATTGTGGAGATTGATCCTGTAGCAGTGAGGAGACTTATAGCTGCATGGTCTTCTGGCAAATATGCAATTGTCTCTTCAGAGAGGAAGTGGGCGAACTCCAATGTCACCTATTGAAAGTAGCAATCCTAAAAGTCAATATTGACTTTTTAATGAGCCTTCCAATATGACTTATGGCCACTTTACACGTCCCATATCGGCGTCCAACTCTGACCAAAAAGTTACGTGGTTCGTGCGTTGGCCCCGATATCGTTCGTGCGTCGTTGTGTAAATGTCCAATACGATGCACAAACGATGCCAAAACGATATCGGGGATCAAATGAGCGTGCTCTCAACAGGCCGATATTGGATGGACGTTGTGGCTGGATCGTGCTGTGTAAAAGCCCAACTATGATGTGGAGTACAACTTCCCCTATCCTCTCCCATGTTAAATGGTCGTTCCTGGGTCGGCCGTACAAGGGGGCGTACACATCGTTGGAGCGTTGCCTGCCGATATCGCGCTGTGTAACATCTCCTATGCGATCTTGGATTCTGCCCAGAAAAAGTGTGCTCCCGCGGCATTGGATCCAATATCGGACCGACGTTGGGACGTGTAAAGTGGCCATTAGGATTTGTGCCAGATCAGAACCCCAATCTTCAGACGCTGCATTTCGAGGTGAGTGCAAAGTATGGGATCTGATCTGGCTGTATGAGGGGCTAAGATGGGGTCTAAGGGCATGTAGGATTAATCTCCACAAGGAGAATTGCTATTCCCTTAAGTCAATTTTTAGGAGGAGCAGTGCAGTAAAAAGTCTTCTCACTATTAGCATGCAGTATTAGGCTTCATTCACACATAGCACTTTTTTGCGTGGGCGATTTTACCATTTTTTACCGTGCAAATAAGTGCAAAAAAAAAGCAGTACTGTTCACACAGGATGCTTTTTTACGGCCCAGGGGAGAAGTGATGTCACAGATGGGAGGAAGAATTCTGGTTCCTCCTCCCCTCTGTGACATTTGTGAGCGCCCCCATTTGATTTCGCAGTGTATTAATATACACTGCAAAATCAAAATTAAATAAAGCCAAATGTATTAAAAATAATAAAGAATGAATACTTACCCTTTCTGACGCCTTTTCGTGGTCTCCAGTGCAGAGCCAAGGCCACGTATAGTCCTGCCAGGGTTTTGCATGATGTCATAATGATGTCTTGGGCACTGATTGGCCGCTCCCGATCATGTGATATGTATCACATGACCGCGAGGAGCCAATCAGCACCCGTGACATCACTCTGATATCACGCGAGGTCCTTCCAGTCGGTACCTGGCCTTGTCTCCACTCCCGATCGCATGAACAAGCCGCCGGAGGGTATTTAATCTTTATTATTTTTTACACATTTCCTTTACTTTAATTTGGGTTTCGCAAAATATAATAATACATTGCGAAACCCAAAGGAGGCGCTCACACATGTCACAGAGGGGAGGAGGAAGAGGATTCTTCCTCCTCCTCTGTGACATCAGATCCAGCAGCGCCCGCCCCTATGGGAAAAAGCGCGGGCGCTGCTGCGTAAAGAACTCACATGTCAATTCTTTTTAATGCAGGCGCTTTTTCCCATAAAAGCGCGGCGTATTTTTACGCAGTGTCCGTACGGTAAAGTGAATTTCACATTCACTTTGCCGGCAGACAAAAGGCATTTGCGCATTTTTGAAAAGCGCTCGTAAAAAAGCGCTCAAAAATGTGCAATGTGTGAACGTAGCCTTTAATCTCAAAAAGAATGCTTAGCATACATACTCATAAGCCGGATCAGATCCCACACTTTGCATCTGATGAGGGGCAATCACCCAGAAACGCAGCGTCTGCCGATAGGATTTGTGCCAGATCAGAGCCCCAGATCAGAGCCCAAAGTCATATTGAAAGGCTTGTTAAAAAGTCAATTATGACTTTTAGGATTGCCACTTTTAGTAGGTGGCACTAGCGGTCACCTATTTCCTCTCTGAAGAGATAATTTGCTTATAACCAATAGACACACACAAATTTGCCAAAATATTTGGCATATTCGCTCAAATTCAGCCAGGAAATTTTGATTTGCATATTTTGTTTATGTTCTGAGGTCTCCTGACCCAAAAACAAAATAAATTCATGTGTCAGAAAGTCAGTAGCGGGTTAAAAACAGGAAAATATTAGTAAACCCCTCACCTGTCTCTGGCATTGCACCTGAACACTGACTACCTAAGCTATCCCTGTCACATCTTGTAGTTATTGCGGCTCAATGACATTTTGTCCATACTGGCCACAATTGTGATCTCCTATGAACAGCAGGGCTGGGGCCAGCACCAGGCAAGCATGGGCAAATGCCAAGCCAACTTAACGGTCAACATGCTCAGTGTTGTCAAGCTAAGGGTGGAGTTGACAGGGTGTCCATTGGGCCACCCAAAGGTCTTTGGCCAGAAATTTTAGTATTTGATAAATAATGTGCGCTTTTAAAGTACTTATCTGGACAATTTTAAGAAGTAGCATCCAGCACAGAATGTGATGAAGTAACTTATCCTCTTTGTTGCAAAAACCTGAACTAGTCTAAGTGCTGTTGATCTGAGGTTGGTCTTCAACTGTCCTGCAGTGATGACGTGCTTACCATAAATGCATACCCGCTGGTAGAATTAATGCTATCATGGATGGTGATTGCCAGTTTTCATGTGCGCATTGCCGACATCTCATCAATCCAGGACAATTAATGAAGAAATGGAACTATCTAAACTGTCATTTATGGAGTGGCAGGTATTTTACAAGGCAAATAAAGTCACTTTGCTATTTTGTCACCTTACAAGTCCTACACAACACCTTTGTAAACTAGCTGCAATGAGAATAAAACATTTGGTTTAGTTTCTTTAACAGACTTTCAGTAAAGTCCTCTAATATGGTAAGCTCATTACCATGGGTATTCATAAAATTTGAATAGCATCTTTATCTATTGCGAAGCTATAGAATATTCTATACTGCACATGTATTGATGATACTGCTATTAATACTACTAAAACAGCCCCATACCACTATCTGTCCTCTCACATTCATACTCTCCCCTTTCTACTGTCCCCTCACTCTTTTATTTCCGCCATACCATCTCTTCATACTTTCTCCCCCCATACTCTCTCTTCATACTTCCCCACAGATCCTGTCTCCATACACTTTTCTTTTCCTCATCTTGTCCCCTCAGACATTTATCTCACCATACTGTCCCTCACAATATTTCCATCCCCATTAAAACTCCTCTGTATCTTCGGCTCCATTGGAGAAACTTACCTTCAGGGCTGTATTTGCCACTAGGCACTTGAGGGCACGTGCCTAGGGCGGCAGGTTGCAGGGGGGGCAGCTCACCAAGACAGGGAGAAAATTTTTTTTTTTTTACTTTTTTTTATCCTCCCCTCCATTAGACAATGTAGGAGAACTCATGTCTTTTTGGAGGGGTGTATTTGCCAGGGGCAGGCAAATATCCATTAATACTTGCGGACACACACAGGGAGGAAGCTGACTTACTTCAGAACTCCCAGCAGCTTCATTTCCAGGGTCAGGAGTGCACCAGTCAGCTCCCTGTGTCAGACGAGCAGCAACCGCTGCTCCTTGCAGTGAGATAATCTCATTATACTGCAGCAGACGTCAGAGGAGGAAGGAGGCCGAGATGAGAACACAGTAGCCAGGATAAGAGGAGTATGCTGGATGGTGGTGGGGGATCACATATATGGTGGATGGTGGTGGGGGGATCATATACATGGTGGTTGGGGGAGGGGAATCACATACATGCTGGATGGTGGTGGAGGAGGGGGGATCATATACATGGTGCTGTGGGGGAGGGGGAACACGTACATGGTGCTGGTGGGGGATCACATACATGCTGCTGGTGGGGGCAGGGGGATCACATACAAACTGCTGGTGGGGTTAGGGGGATAACATACATGCTGCTGGTGGGGGCAGGGGGATCAAATACACGCTGCTGGTGGGGCAGGGGGGGTCACATACATGCTGCTGGTGGTGGTGGCAAGGGTATCACATACTTGCTGTGGTGGGGGCAGGGGATCACATACATGCTGATGGTGGGGGCAGGGTGATCACATACATGCTGCTGGTGGGGGCAGGGGATCACATACATGCTGCTGGTAGGGGCAGGGGGATCACATAAACCATGTTCCAAATTATTATGCAAATTGGTTTTAAGTGTTATAGGGTTTGTGTTTTTCAATGAAACCTATTGATGGTATTGTGTCTCAGGGTTCTTTGAACTGAAATCAATCTCAAATACCTGTGATAATTAGTTTGGCAGGTGAGCCCAATAAAAGGAAAACTGGGTGTTCCACAATATTGAGCAGGCCACAGTTTTTAAGTAACACGTGAAAGAAAAAGGATCTCTCTGCTGCCGAAAAGCAACAAATAGTGCAATGCCTTAGACAAGGGATGAAAACATTAGATATTGCATAAAAACTTAAGCGTGATCATCGTACTGTGAAGAAATTTGTGGCTGATTCTGAGCACAGACATGTTTGTGCAGATAAAGGCAGAATGAAGAAGGTTTCTGCCAGGCAAGTTCATCGGATTATGAGAGCAGCTGCTAAAAAGGCCTTACAAACCAGCAAACAGATATTTGAAGCTGCTGGTGCCTCTGGAGTCCCTCGAACCTCAAGGTGTAGGATCCTGCAAAGGCTTGCTGTGGTGCATAAACCTACTATTCGGCCACCCCTAAACAGTGCTTACAAGCAGAAACAGTTGCAGTGGGCCCAGATATACATGAAGACTAATTTTCAAACAGTCTTGTTTACTGATGAGTGCCGACAACCCTGGATAGTGCAGATGGATGGAGTAGTGGATGGTTGGTGGATGGCGACCATGTCCCAACAAGGCTGCGACGTCAGCAAGGAGGTGGAGGAGTCATGTTTTGGGTTGAAATCATTGGGAAACAGCTGGTAGGACCCTTTAAGGTTTCTGACGGTGTGAAAATGACCTGTGCAAAGTATATAGAGTTTCTGACTGACAACTTTCTTTCATGGTACAAAAAGCAAAAACGTGCCTTCAGGAGCAAAATCATCTTCATGTATGACAATGCACCATCTCATGCTGCAAAGAATACCTCTGTGTCATTGGCTGCTATGGGCATAAAAGGAGATAAACCATAGTGTGGCCACCATCTTCCCCTGACCTCAACCCTATAGAGAACCTTTGGAGTATAATCAAGCAAAAGATCTGAAGGTGGGAGGCAGTTCACATCAAAACAGCAGCTCTGGGAGGGCTATTCTGACATCATGCAAAGAAATACAAGCAGAAACTCTCCAGAAACTCACAAGTTCAACGGATGCAAGAATTGTGAAGGTGATATCAAAGTAGGGTTCCTATATTAACATGTAACTTAGCCTGATAGGGTGTTTTGGAGTTAAATAGCCTTTTTATTTCAGTGAATGTGACCTGTTAATGCTGCAAATTCAACAAATGAGCATTTTCAGTTCCTTCAAACATCAAATGTTTAGAAACTCTACTGTCTCTAATAATTTGGAACAGTGCATTTAGAGTTTTTTTTAATTTTGAAGATTATACTGTTATCATTGGGAGGTTTCTTCAATAAAATTCGATGTATTCTCTAACGGGTGATGACTTTTATTACACTGACTGTCATTTGCACCGACCATTTAGGAAAATCAGAGAAAAGGAACATTTGCATAATAATTTGGAACATGGTGTATGACAGCATTTGTTACTATTACCTTTTGTGTCTCCCCTATTTCCTCATAGATTGTAGCTTGCAAGCAGGGACCTCACTCCTAATGGGCTCAGTGATGCATTTATTTATTTTTTGTCTCATATGGTCTGTATGGTATTATATTTGTATTGTCTCATATTATATTTTATCTTATTGTATTGTATTTTATTATATATTATTGTATTGTATTGTATCGTATACCCTCTGAATTGTAAAGTGCTGCGGAATATGTTAGCGATATATAAATAAAAATTATTTATTATTATTATTATTATTAATCCACATGAGTAGTAATACCAGAAGCCAGCAAAACAAAATGATTTCCCCAAACGTTCCTGACCTTTTGCCTGCTCCCTGGTGCCCAAGTCATTACAATTCCAAAAAACATTGTTATCCCGCAATCAACCTAGGACCAATAATTGATGAGTTCACTGTAGACATGACGTTAGCAAACAAGGTGCACGTGTGACGGTTGCAGAATAGTTAATGTGAGGACTGAAAGCTGGATGGATGGGAATAAAAATACAGCAAGAAAGAGAAGAACACATCAATAGCTTGGACACCTCAGGTGTTATCTCAGGAAAATCTTTAGGCTTTGACATTCCAATCTTTACAGAGAATCTTGAAATGTTGTGAATAATGAGCATTGATTGCAGCCTTTCCCCTTCACATCGCCCTCAAGGGCAAGAAAATAGTCTTTTCTCTCCTGATTGATCTATAAATAAATCCCGGCTTTCACCATACCCGCGAGGAATGAGCCGCGTCAGAATTGTATTATAAATAAATGTAATTGCCAATGAATGAGTGATATATCCGCTCCAGTGACTTTTTTAATTTGGCTAGGTAAAAGAAAAAAATAATCCACCCAAAAACTTGCAGGGAATTATGAACCATATAATTAACAGTTCATGTACACACATCTTAGGCCGGCTTCACACCACGTTTGTCAGGATCCGGGGCTGTGTGGTGTGAACCGCACAGCCCCGGATCCGATTTTAGCCCCATAGTATACCTGTGGGGCCAGATGGAGCCGGATGGCAGTCATTTGCCATCTGGTTTCCATCTGTCCGGGAGGATCCAGGAGAATGTGGGATTTTCTCCCGGACACAAAATCGCAGCTTGCTGCTTTTCTGTCCGGGGCAAAAAAATCGGATCATCCCGGATCCGGTGCCCCCTAACATGGGAGCTATGGCGCCGGATCCAACATAAAATCGGATGCGGCTCCCGGACGCCGGCTGCTGAAATTTAGCAGCGAGCATTGCTGAACTTCAGCAGCTGGAGAGCTTCCCTTCTGAGATTTCAGGACCGCGTATAGCGGGGAGCTAGCCGCGATCTTGAAATTTCAGCAGCTGAAGCTGCAATCTGCCGATTCTGGCAGAAAACAGAACCGGAGGGCATATTTGCCGGTGTTTTCCTGCAAAACATTGGACAAACCAGATACACCTCAACTGTGGTGTGAAACCGGCCTTACAGAAATCCAGGAGCCGCCCTCCATTGTACCCCGTGTGCATCTAATTTTATTCAAATTAAACAGTGGTTTTCTTTTCCATTAGAATCTAAGAGGACATAATGGGGAGATTTACTCATCTAAATTTTAGACTGTACAAAATGGACTATACAGCCTTGTGCCAAATTTATCAGTAAAAAATTTGGCACATTTAGATATGTTTGTCTAACTATACATCAACTATTGATTGACTTATGTTTCACCAATGTTTGCAGCAAAAAGTTGGCAAACCTTTTTTTTCTTAGCTACACCCTTTTTGTTAGCCACATCCTTAAGACATAGCTACACCCCAGATGAGTGAGGCATCAAGGTTGGTCTCATATGATATCTTTTCTCACCGAGATCCTTGGTGAGAAAAGTAGCAGAGTGTTATGCGAGTGTCATTTTTCATCCATATGACATGCCAGTGTGCGTTTGTCCCTCACCTAGCATCCGATTGGCATGCATATGACATGCATTTTTAGCATGGCCTTTCCAATGCTGTAAAAAGTTTGAATAGATAGACAGATAGGATAGATAGATGATAGGATAGATAGATGATTGGTAAGATCGAGATAGTTCATGTCTCCCGCACTTGTTTCAGGGCCGCTCATTAAGCTTCATGCATATTCACTGCACTGAAAGGCAATACCAATTACAGCCGCTCACTCTCTGAGGATGGATGTTGCAATCAGACAGTGCTCCCACAATCTGTACCATGTCTGTGCTTCGTTGCCATTCACTGCCACCTCAACTGCCTAGTTTTTATCTTGGTTTGGCAAAAAAAATGAGTGTGCTTTGCCCTATTTTAATTGGCAGCCGAGGTAAAATTAAGCAGATGGGGGCTGGTATTTACAGTGTGGTGGGGGGCCCATAGTTATTAGGCCCCTATGGAATAGCATCCTGCAGCCACCCCAGAATTTGGATTATTCATTAAAGGCACCAAATCCTGGCGCTTTACCCAGCTCTTCCTGTTGCCCTGGTGCTGGTGGCAAACTGGATAATAAACCTGTTTATGACAGCTGATGATTGACAGCTTCTCATTAAGCCCTAGATTGTTAATGGTCAGGTGTCTAATGATACATTCCATTAAGTGAAGAGTTAATAAACACACACAAAGAGAAAAAACCTTTATTAGAAAGAAAACCCACTGACAACCCTCATTTACTCTTTGATTAAAAGTCACAACAACATACCCTCTGATGATAATCCACCAAGAGGTCCACATCGAATCTCAGCTCTGCTGACGGAGGCCGTGGTGAAGAAGAAACATCCTGTCATTGCAGCCTCTGAGCACATAATGAGAGCCCAGAAAGCTGTGCCTGTGTAAGCAGTGAGTCTCTTGAGGTCACAGTAACTAGTTACAGGTATCTTGAGACTGTCTTTGATCATCCTGGAGCTGATCATTGGCTGAGCCTTTGCCATTCTGACTATTCTTTGATCCATTAGAATGATTTTTGTCTTCTGTTTTCTTCCACGTCTCTCTTGGTTTTAATTTCAATTTTAAAGCATTGTAGATCAGTTTAGCTGAACAGCCTATCATGGTCACCACTTCATTATAAGTTTTACCTTCTCCAATCAACTGTTTAATCAAAGTACACTGTCTTATGAACAATGTCATGAATGTCCCATATTTCTCAGGCTTTCAAGGAGAAATGCATGTACAACATGTACTGGCCTCACCCTTAATAAGGGCCACCTGATTCACACCTGTTCCTTTACGAATGATTGACCTCACTAATTGAACTTCACACTGCTATTATTTAGTAATTCTAAAACTATTATCTATTTACTCGAGTGTCCTTGTAAATATTCAGTACGTCGTGAGAGAACAATACAAAGCATGCGAGCTAGGCTCAATAAACATTGGCATAATATCCAAAGGCTTTATGCTCCACAGCGTCTCCCAACACTATGCCCAAATACACAACAAAGATCCCTCTACATTACGATTTAAAATAATTGATCAGATAAATAATCATTGTCATGAATAATCAATACTTAAACAGAAAGGAATCTTACTGGTCTTTAAACTGGGGACATTATCCCAGAAGGGCTGAACCTTTTCTGGAAAAAGCTTGCTAAAATATTTGCCAAAAACCTGCTAAAAAACGTGTCAAAAACTGATAAAAAAACTTGCCAAAAGAAACTCGGCAAAAACGTGCTAAAAACTTGCTAAAATTTTTGCTAAAGACTGCTAAAAAATTGCTAGAAAACTTGCAAAAACTTGCTAAAACTTGCTAAAAAAACTTGCCAAAAAACTTACTAAAACTAGTTAAAACTAGTTAAAACTTGCTAAAAAACTTGCCAAAAATTTGCTAAAAAACTAGTTGAAAAACTTGCTAAAAAATTGCCAAAGCTTGTTAAAAAACTTACTAAAACTTGCCAAAAACTTGTTAAAAAACTTACTAAAAAACTTGCTATATAAAAATTCCTAAGAATTAGAGTAAATGAATAATTTGTGAATTCTTTAAGAGATTGCTAATGCGCCTCTTTTTATCATTTTTTATTAGGCTTATACGTGTTTTACCAATATTGTCAGAAATGTTGTCATTTAAAATATAACATTATGATTTAGAATGTATACATAGAGCTTGTAGCCTATTGCAGTAGATAACAACTAGCATAGGGAGTATAATGAGTGTAACAGATGTTGCTAATGAATGACAGTTAAGATCATGTGATAGGTATATATAAGAGAGGGTTGGCAGGGCCCCTCATCCACTTGAGAAAGACGCGATTTGTGTGTTCGAAACGCGTTGTGGTCGCACCCTGCAGCTTTGTGTAATAACCTAAGGTAAATCTATGAAGCTTGATCTTGTGTTACTAGCGCCGCATTCTAACACCGCTCCTTTCTATCATTCATACTATTCTCCTTCGGGGAGCGTGCAGTGCAGCGAGCAGCTTGGGCAAGTCCATAGGTCCTGCATGTGCATCATCCCGAACTTCACCTGTGTTCATCACATGATCAGCCGGCTCTGAGGAGACTAGGAAGTGTTCCCCCAACAGTTTCCCTTTAAAACAATAAATTTAGCATAAAAACCTGATTTGACAAAAAGGGCATTTTCTACTGGTGCATTTCCTTCCTTTAAAAATATGGTTGCATGACAGCTATCTGAATGTGACCTTAGATTGTATTTACGAGTATTATTATGTGATTTTTTTTATATCATTAAAAAAATAAGGTAGATTCGAAAAGTGGCAGCAAAACCTGTATCTAGAAATGTTTAATGCTGTGATGTCTCCTGTCATCCCTGTAGACACGAAGGCTTCAGCCTGTGGTCTGCAGCGGTTGTGAAGTGTTGGGAGTTGCAGTTCCACCGCTACAGACTCCTTGGAGCATTGCACTGCCATTACTCAATTCATTACATAGGCAAACTGCAAATATTTGATCCAGCCTTTCCTTGGCTGATCTAAATGAATTGTGACTTCTCCTGTACGCTGTAGTGAGATGTTATGATTTGGGAAATGGTGAGTCACGGAGCGGTGGAGCAAACCTAAGGGGAGTTCAGTTTATGCAACTAACATAACACGCTGCATCATTAGCTGAAAGCACAGGAGTCAACTCGAGTTCAGCAGTGAAAAACTGTCCAAAAATAAAAGAGCGTCTGAAGCTCATGTAGGTTTTACCCGGAGCAGTTATTAAAGGAGATGGGGAAGTAATTGCACTCGTGGCCATTTACATCAGGGCTAAGTGCTGGTCAGTGGTTCGTCAACTACTGCAAATAATCAGATTCCAATTATTGTAATAAACTTGGTTCATCTTGCTCTTCTTGGTTATGAGCTGCTAGACCAGACCAGCTCCCCTGCTTTGCTATGCAACCTCCACATTGACCATAATCAGTGATGAGCGAATATACTTGATTCTTTCACAATACCTGTTACTCGGCGAGTATCACTGGTACTCGTGAGTGATGTGTTGATCATGAACGATCCGACACATATTGCCAGCTCCCTTCAGTACACAAAGTCAGTCGGCCCCCAGTGAATATTAAATGTTAGGTTCTCCTGGGGGGTACAGCAAGGTGTTGTATGCAGTGAAAACCCCAAAAAGCCCACCTGCCACCGTATCCCGGAAATGCTATCACTAATTGACTAACACTGGACTCACTATTCGGACAAATACGCGAGTATTACAAAGTACTTGTTACGAGTATAGCAATTACAATTATTTCGGTACTCGCTCATAACTAACCACAATGGATTATTCTCTGCCCAGGATCCATACACTGGCATTGTGGACCAGCACAGAAGCATATCTATGGACTCCCCATGTACCACTGAGCCGTGCTTTTGTGTGACACCATGTTCTCCAATAATAAGAGTACATGATGAGTAGGATGAGCAGATTTGACTTCACAATTAAACCATGATGGGGATTTTCACTAAACCAGGTGAATGGATTTTGGGAAAGGAATTCCCAGGTGGAGCTCCTAAATAATGGAAAAGCAGCAAAATTTTTTTTTTAAAACTGCCTACAGCTCACCTAAGCAAGGGATCTTCAGATGAGAATGTGGTGTACAGAGATATCAAGCGGAGTCTTAAAGCAAAGGATAGTGGCAACATAGGAAGAAATCCAGAATCCACAGCAATGGTTCCATATTAAATAAATCATGTTTATTTCATGAGTTGAAATAAAATAGGTTTTTGCCCTCCTACGGCCCCCTCTTCATCTCCTCATGTTCTGGATTGTTCCTGGTATTTGTGTTGTAAACACCGTTTCAAGTTTCATTTTGGGATGAGAGCAATGATAAAATGCAAAAGTGACCAAAACAACAGCCAAAAAGGATGAGAATAGAGAAATGGTCTGTGATCACCATCCCCAGAACTGCTCCTTTATAGAGGTTCTCTTGCAATTGCTGATCATTTCTACCTGTTTTCTGTTCCATTTGCACAACAGCAGGAGAAATTGATTCATAATCAGTGCTGCTTCATAACTGGACAGGTTGATTTCACAGAAGTGTGATTGACTTGGAGTTACATTGTTTTGTTCAAGTGTTGCCTTTATTTTTTTTAGCAGTTTATTATGCACCATTCATAGACCTCCTCATAGTAAAATGCACCTCATAGTAATCAATATTAATGCACCCCATGTCACTCCATATATTATAATGCATAGTCCATAGACCTCCATATATAGTATAATGCACTCCCATAGTCATCTATACAGTATAATGCACCTCCAAATATAATCCAGCGAATCTAAGGAGTCCTCTAGCAGCAGAAAACTGACAAACTCCTGAACTGCCAAAGGAAAGAAACGCATTTAAAATGGAGTCTCAATAAAGGAATGAGACAGAGGTCCCAAACCAGTCACAAGTCTCCCAAGTAAGAGAGACTTTCGTGACATCCATGTAGTATTATGGCCATTGTGTACTTGACTCGCCCACTCCCGGGGCCGTGGGATACTCGGAACTGGGCTATGCGTTCTGCCGGGGGAGTCATAGGGGTTGAGACCCGGATTCCGTGATCCCAGGGGAGTCAGTGCTCTGGCAGGGTGTCACGTCCTACTGACGGACCCCACACACGGACCCACTGGACCGCGTAGTGCGGATGCTGATACCGGGATGATAGAGAGACGGACCAGTACAGTAGAGTCAACAGGTTTATTGAACAACACAAGAACCCACGCCCCAGGGGAGGGCCACACGGCCACAGCACCGGAACTCCACCGAAAGAGGCCCCGGAGCGCTTGATCCCTATACAGGGATACCGCCGGTACCAACCTCGGAAGGACCAATGAAGCGGACACGGGTGTTAAACCGACCCAAGGCAACGTGGAAACAACACAGTAACCGGGTATAAGATAGGACACGGAGAACCGGAAACACGGAGAATCCGGAGCAGGACCTGAATCAGCAATTTCAGCTTGGAAGAGATCCAGGTGAAAGGCCCAGAACACGGGAGTCAGCAAGGAGCCGGCAGGGCGGAGATCTTCAGAAAGTAACACACAGAAATCAGATAACAAGCAAAATAAGGAACAACCTGACCAGACCAGGAATAGCAACTCCACTAGGTAGAAGTTGCCCTGGCAAAGACTGACAGGAAACAGGAAGTTTATATTACAGCAGGGCACTCCTGATTGGCAGGACACAGAGGCTTGGTGATTGGCTGAGGGGAGGAGCATGATCCCTGCAGCTTCTCCAGCATTCACTGATTTGGAGATGGAATTTCATGCGCTCAAGCAGTAGCCCCGGGAGTGAGATGAGCGGCGCTATTCAAGCAGAGGGCGCTGGAGCCCTGCGGCAGACCCCGAGTGGTTACACAGGGGACATTGGGTTAAGGAGTGTAGGATGGGATTAAAGTTTATAGGAGATTGGGTAAATGTTCGTGACACCACCCACGGTTTTCGGTCAGTAGGGACCGACGCTGCAGGTCAGACCTCTTGGGTTGTTGGTATGGCAGCCTGATGTCATTGCTCCCCGTAGGTGGAGCGGGAACCCCGTGGCAGCTATGTGTAATTGTGCTGGCTTTGTCAGGCCGGATTCACGCTGGGCCTCTTTTCCTTGTCTGCTGTGGCAGTCGGCGGCTCCAAATTCAGGGAATAACAGAGTCTCACAGTGCTGGAATTTTGCACTCGGTTTACTCACTTCACTTGCAATTGGCGACCGGACGCCTCTTTCTACCAAGTCCAGTCTGGTCTGTTCGCAAAGAATTGGGATAGCTTGCCACGGACCTCTCTGTTCTCTGGTCACTTTTGCAGTGCTACATCTTCACCTTTCCTGTCAGTGCTTCCGCACGCAGTGCTCCGATCTAGCAGCCACGGGTCCTGTTGGGCGACGGGTACCTATTTCCTGACCCTAGTTCAGCTGCCTTCTCAGCGGGTGCATCGGGTTTCGGCCACCACTCTTGGAGATTGCATGGCCTTCCGTTTGGTGGTTCAGGCATGCAGCGTTCGTGCGACATTCAGCGCCAGTTCCTTGGTTCTTGACCAACCCCTCCATCCGACTATCCTAGTCCCAGATCTGTGTGCCCAAGCTGTTCTCACACTGCCTGTGCCCCTGGGGTTCTCTCTCTGCTCGCCTGCACACTTGGCTTCAGCGTGTTTCTCACTACTCACTACTAACATCCCACCGTCTGTTCTTCCCTTGTCCCCCTGTGTGACTGGGCCCTCCCCCTGGGTTCACACATGGTCCCCTGGGTGTGTTTGGTGCAGCCTAGGTTCACTATGCCTTTTTCCTTTTGGGCGGAGATACCACACCCTGTTATTGAGTGCAATACCCCTTTCTGGGACCAGACCGGTGTGGCGCCACATACTCATTGATTTAAAAAAAACTAAATATCGTACTCACCTTTCCTCGGTCCTATGCTGCTCTGGTCTCAGCAGGGAGCGTTCTGAAGCTGTGTCTTCACTGCTTTGCACAGCGGGTGTGATAAAGAGACATCATCAAGCCCCTGTGCTGCACTGTCAGATCTTAGACGCATCGGGAGACTGATGGAGGAGGGAGTGGCCCGCTGTTTGCGCTGGCACCAGGCCCCCCCAATTTAGGGGTCCCATAGAGGCCTTGTGATCTGCTGCCATTTATGGTATGCCATTGGGGAAGGTAGGCGACCTTGGCATTTCTGTTACAAATTTATTATGGTGTACAGTGTACATTGTAACTGCATCAGAATAAAGTAATTGTCTGGGTCACCTTGCCCTTGAAGAAGCCCTGGAGACAAAAAGCCCTTGATTTGTTGGACAGATGGTGTGTATGTGAACAATTCCCATTACTGTGAAAAGATTAAGGGAATGAACTGCTATTATCAGATTTGTCTAAAACACACTTATCTTTCTACAAATGCAGAGCCTGGAAGATTCTTTGGAGAAATTACAATGTTATTTACTTGAGTATCTTTACTTTTTTCTATTCTTATTTTATTCCTGCTTCTCCCCTCCTGACTATTCACTTTTTTATTTTTTGAAAATCCAGAGATATAGACCATTTATTTCGAGCTAATATTTATGATTGTTACAAGGGAGGCGTGGCTCTTGGGATCCTCAGGGGCGTGTCTTTCAAATTGCTCTGTATTTTTACCCTGTAAGTAAATGACCCCTTTGGTCCAAATCATACAAAAATAAATACTCAGGGGAGCAAAGGAAATAAAGTTAGAGTAAAAAATGTCCGCAGGTCACAGGTCATCTGCATGCCTATAGTTTCACACAATATTATGGAAAAGCATGGTCTTCTACCATATTTCTTAGTCGTCCCTCACAAACTGAAAAACAGAAATGCTATTGGTGCAAATATTAGTCTACAATGTCCAATAACTGTCTTAATTCCCATGCTCTGAAGCTTTCTATCCCCTCTTTTTGAGTGAATAGTCACTCTTCGTTGGTACTCTGCCAGCATTATAGTAGCTGGAAGTTACTTTCTCCTACTTCCCACACTACACTCTGCCTACTATTGTCCAAACACTTGCCTGCCCTGTACTGAGAGCCTGTCTTTATTACGCCTTATGCTGCTTGGCAGACAAGAGATCAGGAGTAGTGCAATCTGTGGATTATACTTTACAACAGTGAATATGGACTATAAAACTAGAATAGCACAGGTACATGGTTTACTGCATAGCAACACAAGGCTACAATCTATAAAACTGTCCTTGGCTATGACGTTTTATGTGTTTATTGTAAGGATACACGACAGGCAGCCATTGCTCAAAGCCGCTATGCCGGTAGCAATTTGAGCCGTCTTACATCACTTTTAAAGCAGTTTTTGAGAAAGGATTGCAGCAAGACGGCATTATCATAATATTCTCTATGCCTCTGCTTGGCTCCATTGTAATTATGTTAGGAGGGAGAACATGGCACAAGAACAATGAAGAAAAGAATGAATGTGACAATAGTGACGGGAAAGGGAGTTACTGATGAAGACAGTGTCAAGTAGACTGTAAAACTGGACATTTCTAGGGTGAAATATGCATGTAATAAGCCGGTTATGAATTCATAACTGGCTCCAGATACTTTATTAGGGGCTGAGGGGATGGGTGTCGACTCTACAGGGCTCTTATCACTGCAGTATCTGCTTCTCACGTTTTGTTCACATTGCAGGGAATGAGCTATGTTCTCTGCAACAGTCCCTGGAAGCTAGAATGTAGGAAATTCTTGCCTAGAAACCTGTTATATCTAGAAATAAAGGGGTAATATGCAGGTAAAATCATTCCTGCCTTACGGGAAGTGCGGCAACAGGGAGAACGTGAAGTTATATTCTCCTGCAGCCGCTCGCTTCCAGTCATAGGGGCAGGGCACAGAGTGGTTATGCTTAATACATAGCGAGGGTGCTGTGATCACTCTCTGGCATATTGATTGGCAGCCGGTTTTACAGCGTGTGTGCAGCGTATATATACAGAGCAGGCTGTCAAAGTGGTAGGGAGTGATACAGTGTGCTCACAGTGTAGTAAGTGGTGACAAGCTCTCTGCACCGCCCCAATGACTGGAAGGGAGCGGCCGCAGGGAGGATATTACTTACATTTCTACATTCTTCCAGGCAGGCATTTTAATGTTATTTCCCTGCAGGTTAGACTTATGTCTGCAGGTAAAATGATCAGTGTCCAGGTACTATGACCATCCCCAATTTGCTGCATTCTGAAGCAATACTAGCCTGGGAAATAAAACATTACTCTACCTGAACACAGATTTGTGGCCTTAAAAACTTGCAAGGCTAAATGTACACTGTGTTTATACATAACCAACTGAATATGCCATGTAAGTGTTTCAGTGTGTACTTTCATTTGCATAGGCTCCTATTTACTTGCAGGAGGTCATAAGAGTGTCTTTTGGCCTCCATCTGGTCAGTAAACTGTTTATTTAGATGGTTATTCCCAACATTGAAAGCCTTATCTTTTTGATTGGTTGGTGCCCAACTGCTGGGACCCCGTTAGTCCCAAGAACGGGGCTCTGGAATGTCTTGTTGGATTGGAATTGTAGCCACGCATGCTCATTATTGCTCTATTCATTCTCTATGGGGTTGCTGGTGATATAGGAGTACAGCTTTTTAAGTCAGTCCCATAAAGAATGAATGGACTGGTGCCATTGTTCCAATGTGATGGGCATATATAAGAGACCCCATTCTCCAAGATGGTGGAGGCTCCAGTGATCTGGAAAGTTATCACCTATCCTATTGGAGTAAGCACAATGGAAACAAGAAGTGAGAAAATGGCCCACAAGATAAAGTCAGTTTTTCCAAATGTGCAGTTGCCCTATACATTTGCTACAATGTCTTTGGGTATGATGCAGAACACTTTAACATATTGTTTAACTATTTTAATTGCTTGAGTACATTGGAGAAAGATTATCTACTAAACACTTCTTCTTTATGCTCAGGATTTCAATTCAGCTTCATGGTCATGGGTGTCCATATTAAACTGAGCTCATCATATGGCAGTTAAAAGGAATATGTCCTTAAAAGTTACCAATTGTTCACAATTTTAAAGGTTATAATTTATTTTTCTTTCATGTTATATTTAAAAAAAGAAAGCTTCACACTAACAACAAAACCCAATACTAGACCCACACTACTTTAGTTTTCAAGAGCCTCATTATCATCATAGACAGGAATACAATTCAAGGCCACACCTCTATACACACTAGATAAGACGGAGTCCACCACTCACCATAGACAATGTCACAGCTGCTGTCCCTTCATAATGACCTCTGCTCTCTGATCATTACATACTTCAATACAAAGAAGGTCTGAGTCAGTCATTGTTGATGAATGAAAGAACAGGAAACTAAAGGGGCCGTCACACGCGTCAATATCGCGTGCAATATCGCTGCTGCACGTGACGTTGCAGCGATATTGAAGCGTGTGACAGGGCGCATCAACCAGCGATAAATCGCTGGTTGATGGTCGCCAGGTATATTGATATTTGTGGATAATATATACCCACATTCTTGCTGTTACCCCACATAAGGTCATTATTACCTATATTCCTTTAGGCTTACTGCAGCGAATATTTATAGGTGGACACACTACCCACCTTAGGCTGCCTTCACACTTGCAGATGCATCTGCAGCGTTTTGCAGATGCATCTGCAAGTATCAGCATGCAGACCGCGGCCCCTATGTTTATAATAGGGCGCACCGCGGTCTGAATGCTCTCATTCATTCCTGTATGTGAGCCGTAAGCAGGCGTATGCCTGCTGACAGATCACACTCTCCCGCCCGCACTATGGACGCAACATCTCGCGTCCATGGTGCGGGCGGGAGAGTGTGATCTGTAAGCAGGCATACGCCTGCTTACGGCTCACATACAGGAATGAATGAGAGCATTCACACCACGGCCGCGGTCTGCATGCTGATACTTGCAGATGCATCTGCAAAACGCTGCAGATGCATCTGCAAGTGTGAAGCCAGCCTTATACAGGATGCTGTTATTTATCACATCGGTTTGTTATAGGTTAATTTCTCCTATTGGTTGGCTAACACCTTTCTTATATGCCGGTTGATCTGGGTGTATATTATATATCATGCTGTTACTGTATACCATCAGCTGTAAGCTTATAATATATGTGATCGCATATTCTGGTCATGGCCTTGGGAGTGCCCCATGGTTTTAAATGTTTTTATCCTGTTTAGCCTTGTACAATAATAAAGTTTGTCTTTCATACTCAATTACTGTATTCGTGTGTTGCTCCCAGTGTGCCACGTCTTCTCTTCCTTAATGTAGTCCTCGCCATGGCACAGTGAGCACCATATTATATACCTTTATATTGTGGTGCACCCATATCCCCCTCTCTCCAAACAGTCAGATCTCACCAGTGACTGAGCAACGATCCGGAATGATAGGAGGTCGTTGGGACCCTGTCACTCTCAGGCGTAGTATTGAGATCGTTGGTCATTGTCCCTTTCAAACACAGCAATGTAGCGTTCCCAGCGGGAGACCAATGACCTAAAAATGACCCAGAGCACTTTGTAACGATCAGCGGTCTCACAGCAGGGGCCTGATCGCTGGTAAGTGTCACACATAACGAGATCGTTAGCGAGATCGCTGTTATGTCGCAAAATCTGGGACTTAACGATCTCGCTAACGATCTCGTTATGTGTGATGGGGGCTTAACCACTATGAAGACTGTATTGTAGCCAAGAGAGTCGCTGCAGCGATCAGCTCAGTGTTTGTACGAAGTAAGCGAAGTGATGGATCCGGCCCTACGATCCGTGGAGCCTTTTTCCTCTGAAACGATGTCGGCAGCGTGATCGTAGGGCCGGACACATCACTTTTCTTGCTCTGAAAGAACAGGAAGTACAAATCTAGAATAAAATAACCCCCCCGAAAAAACTAAAAACCTGATATACCCAATGGATCATCATTGTCTGATGACACATTTCCTTTAAAAAGTGATATATACATAGTATGTAAAGTTAAAGATTCAGTAACTCCCTACATGTCATCCTGACGTTATCCTAGTTGTTTTAATGGATGGCTGCGGTACTGGCCATCTGTGTTGCCGCCAGTAATTTGGCCTCAGCGGTGTGGTCATTAGTTATTGGCTATGTCTCTAGTGTCTCAGTGCCCAGCCTGACGAATTGCGGTAATTATTTCTTAGGCAGGGAACTGTTCCAGCAGTTTGGAAGAAATAACCATTGTCTGTTCGTGCCTAATCATCCCTATAGGATATTATGATGCTGTTCTCCTATTTGTCTTAGGGAACTAAATTTTGTTTTTATAGCACATTTTTTTAAAACATTTATTTTTTTATTTTACATAGGAAACACGTGCTAAAAAGGTCTATCATGGCAATAGTCCTACGTTTTTCTGAACGTGTTGTTTTGCGTGTGGATCTGTAAAAAAATTAAAATGAGGAAAAAGTCTAGAATGGTGATATGTTTTTTTTTTTTTTATAATTCTTTATTTATTGCCAAATATATACGCTTAACAATACACAAACACAATGCAGATCAATGTATCAATCGTTCGGGAAAGGCACATAAGTGCATTTTGTATGTCCTAGAATGGTGAATATTTCATTAAAGCACCCTCACCCCCCAAACTGCTCCTGATCAATAACCTATCACATACAGACCTACATTGTACAGACAATGGCCTCCATTCATCAAAGTGAAACACCAGAATCGTGGCATAAATCCTTTCGAATCATTGGAAAATGTTGCACAATGTGAAGTTGCATTGTTTGCGACCCTTGGTGTTTTCACGCCATTTTGGAGCTAAGGAAGTACAGGACACCACAGACTGTTTACATCATGTTTCAGATGTGCTTGATTCATTAAGAGTTGTGCGCCTCGTAATAAATCAAGAGCGCCTGACTCCAACACATCCCCTCATCAATATCGGTGAACGATCCAGTATGGATGAATCAGGGCCAATGGGTTTCATGAGTACTTTCACTGAGCAAGTTCAGGGTACTAAACCATTAAAAGGCACAGACCAAACACCTCTTAAAGGCTGGCTTCACACTTGCAGATGGATCTGCAGCGTTTTGCAGATGCATCTGCAAGTGTGAGCATGCTGACCGCGGCCCCTATGTTTATAATAGGGCGCACGCGGTGTGAAAGCTCTCATTCACTCCTATATGTGTACTGTCAGCAGGCGTATGCCTGCTGACAGATCACACACTCCCGTCCGCACTGTGGACGCGAGATGTAGCGTCCATGCTGCGGGCGGGAGAGTGTGATCTGTAAGCAGGCATACGCCTGCTGACAGTACACATATAGGAGTGAATGAGAGCTTTCACACCGCGTGCGCCCTATTATAAACATAGGGGCCGCGGTCAGCATGCTCACACTTGCAGATGCATCTGCAAAACGCTGCAGATCCATCTGCAAGTGTGAAGGCAGCCAAAGGGAAAGTGCCTTGACTCCCTGCGGAAGCAAACGCGAAACGTGCATTGGAGTGCTAGAGGGAGGAGCGGCATTTCTTCGATCACTTACATTGGGTCTGTATTATCTACTATTTATATATTGATTTACCTTGATGGTGTGTGAAACAGTATATACTGTATACATTTTTTTCTGTTTGTGGGCTGATACATGGGTAGTCCTCTCCTTTATGAGTCTGTCCTTTCTTATTGACATATTTTACATTTTGAGTATTGTTTTTTTTTATTGATTTATGGTGATCAGAAAACAAATAGGTTTTTAATGTTTTTATGCAAAACATACTTTTAATCAATGTCACATTATATATATATATATATATATATATATGCAAAAAAATGGCAACACGAATACAAAACCAAAAATTGGGTGCAATGCAAGTGTCCAAACCTTCATAAGATATTCAAGCCATAAAAAAGGAGGCAGCACTCCGATTTAAAGATGCAATCTGTGGATTTTAATGATCCATTCGTTGATGTTTCAATGGTTCTCAAGCTTGAGAACGACAGGGTAACCGTTGAAACATCGCCGAATGGATCATTAACATCCACAGATTGCACCTTTGAATCAGAGTGCTGCCTGCTTTTTTATGGTTTATATCAGGGGTGGGGAAACTTTTTTTGCCGGGGGCCATTTGGAAATTTCTATAATCCTTTGGTGGCCGCACAAAATGATCAACTTGAAAACTAACCTCCTATATTTGGTTAAACAATCAACTCACCCCTACTGTGGTGGCTGGAGCGGCTTCTCTTTGGTGCGGCTGTGATGTTAGGCTACCTTCACATTTGCGTTCCCCTCCGCAGCGTTCTGCGGAGGGGATCCGCAATGTGACCGCAGCACCGCAAGCCCCTATCTTTATAATGGGAGTGCACGGTGCTGCGTATGACCGTGTGCACCCCACTGCCACACGTGATATGTGCGCAGGCGAATGCCTGCGCACAAATCACCCAGTCTCGTCCGCACCACGAACGTGACATGTTGCATTTCTGGTGCGGACGAGACTGGGCGATTTGTGCGCAGGAATCCGCCTGCGCACAGATCACATATGGCAGTGAATGCGCACACAGTCATGCGCAGCACCGTGCGCTCCCATTATAAAGATAGGGGCTTGTGTGCTGTGGTCACATTGTGGATCCCCTCTGCAGAAAGCTGCGGAGGGGAACGCAAATGTGAAGGTAGCCTTAGGTGATATTGGTCATGTTGCTTCTCAACTCCTCTTCCAGATTTGCTAAGGCTATAGACATTACAGGAGAGGCTGAGGGCATATACGTCACTAGGAAGGCTGAGACTGGGGCATAGAGATAACTGTGGAACTGGATTTAAAAGGCAGCCAGTCAGCAAAACGCGTCTGGCAGCCCAAGAATCTGCCCAAGGGCCATAGAAAAGGTCATTGAGGGCCGTGCGGATTCAACAGTGCTCTATAAATAAATAATACTAATAATATACACACAAACATAAATAGGGTGAGATAAATATTGAACACATCACCAATTTTCTAAGTGAATTTGTTTCAAAAGGTGCTATTGACATGAAATTCTCACCACATGTCAGTAACAACTCATCCAATCCACAAAGGCAAAGAAATCAAACATAGATGTAATACATTATGTCTAATAATGAGAATAGCACAGGGAAAATAATATTGAACATGATTAGTGAAATTGAATACTCCTTACAAAAGCTTTTGTTGGTGATGAAGCTTCAAGTCGCCTCTTGTATGGAGACAGTAGTCGCATGCATTGCACAGGAGAATTTTGGGCCATTCTTCCACACAACACTCATCAAATCTTGAAGGTCCCATGAATCCCTCTAGGAACTGGAAGCATATTATCACATCCAAAGGTTCGTATTTCCAGTATTTCACAGGCTTGTCTAATGTTACTTTAAGTGAGCTTGAACATGCTTTGTGTGTTTAGCTTGTTGAATGTGCATACAGGTTATGGAAGGAAAGTGCACTACTTATTGTTTTCTTTATAAGCAATTGTACCTGCTGATCCCAGGTCTTTCTGTAGCTTTTCACAGGTGGATCTTGGCTCTTGGACAACTCTTCTGATAATTCTTTTTACTCTTCTATCTGAAATTTTGCGGGGAGCACTTAGTCATGGTCGGTTTATGGTGAAATGATGTTCTTTCCATCTCAGATTATGACCCCAACAGTGCTCACTGGAACCTTCAGTAGTTGCCATCAATATGTTTTGCAATCATAAGTACACTTTACAACAATAAGGTTACAGAAACAGCTTGAAACAGCTCACTGGTTTTAGCCATCATGAGATGTTTCTTGTGTGGCACCTTGGTAATGAGACACCTTTTTATAGACCAGGGCTAGGGATTCCAGGCCTCAAGAGCTGAACACAGTGCAGGTGTTCACTATTTCCCTAGTATTGCACAGGTTATAATATAATCACCTGCACTGGTGATGATTCCAACCCTTGTGCAATACTAAGGAAATAGTGAAAACCTGCACTGTGCGCAGCTCTTGAGGCCCCTACCTGTTATAGACCATCAGTTGAACACTTGGTATTATTTTCATAAAGTGGAAGAATTGTTTCCTAATTACTGATAAATTTCAGCTGGTGTCATGACTTTCCACAGCTTTTTTCACCCCTCTTCCTTTATGTGTTTAATCCTCCTCCCCCCCATGAGTCATTTTTTATTATTACACATCACTGCATTTTATGGACATTTATGGTTTTATCTATTTGCCTGTGTTGATTGGATGGATTCTTACTGACATCTGGTGGAAATTTATGTCAATAGCACTTTTAGAATAGTTACTTAGAATATTGGTGACGTGTTCAATATTTATTTCATCTGTTGTATATACATATAAAAATTATATTATTCCCCCCACACAAACACACACTGAGCCTTATGCCAGGCTGACACTTACAGTTTTATACAGATTACTTTTCAGCAGTCTTATTATCATTACAGTTAGAATAACAAACTGGAAAGTTACCTTTGCACACAGTAGGTCTAGAAACTATCTCACAGAAGTCACTGAACATCTCCAGTCTATTGTTTCCTGAGGCTGGGGCATATAGATCACTGAGATGCTGGATTTTGTAAGGGCAGGCTGTCGGCAAAACATGGCTGCCAGGCTGAGCACTGCAATCCCCAGGAATCTGCCTGGGGGCCGCAGAAAAGGTCATCGGGGGCCACATGCAGCCCACGGGCCTGAGGTTCCCCACCCCTGCTCTAAAGCATCTACCGGCATGTAAGTTTTGTTACAGAAACTCATGAAAAATGGCTGCATCTCATAATCATATACATAAAATAGAATAAAAATTAAATCTCAAAACCATAGAAATTCTATTCTATACTGTAAAATTACTATACTGTATAGTTATATTCAGTGCTTTTTTTGTGGGGCTACGTGGTTGTACGGCGTACCTGAAAATACAAGAGGGGGGTACATACCGGAAAATATCCTTGGGGGGGCGGAGCCATGCTGTAACCCCTCCCCCTCGGTCCCAAGTTGCCTGATAGCACCCCCTCTCCCCTCGGTCCTCAAGTTGCCTGACAACCCCCCACTGTCGCACTTGATCATTTTTTACATTTGTTGTATTTAAAAATGTTGTCCACAACTCAAACAAGCCGTTCTCAATCATTATATTTCCCTGGTAAAATAACAATAATAATAAAATAATATAATGTTTATTCATTTGTATAGCACTATTAATTCCATAGCGCTTTACATACATTTGCACCACTGGCCCCATTGGGGCTCACAATCTAAACAATACTTATACTTACCCCAGGTGCTGGCGCTGTTCCAGCACAATGTGAGCTATACCCGACACACACTGGCTCCACTTCTCCCCACCTTCGGTTGAATCGAACATCAAGAGGCAAACATGCTGATTGAGACTGGGTTGTCCAAGTAGAATAGAACCACATTAATAAGTTAATCAAATTAATATATGCAATAAAGCAGGTAATCATGTATACTGTATATAGCAAAAACAACAATTCAGCTTTACAGCCAGGAAGACGTACATGTGGAACAAATGGTTAATTAAGACTTACTGACTGAGTAAGACATCTGGACTGATTAGCAGTGTACATGCTTTATTAAGCAAATCTATACATTTATCATAAGACTAAGGCTTGGCCTGGCCCACCAGTGGACTGTGGATTCCCTTGTGGGGTGTAATGATCGCAGTCACAGATGGTGCGATCGTGACTACGGTGGAGAGGGCCCAGCTGGTGCCACCAGTAGTTTCTATGTCTCTGGATGAACATCTAGTTTGAAAGTATTTTGGGACAGAGAACCACCGGCTCGCTACCCAGCAATATCCATACACACTGCTAGAGACAAGAGAGGAAAACCGGGAACCACCGCGCTTTATCCACTGTTCTAGGAATCAATGGACACCAATACTATGTACCTTGAAAAACCCCGTTCTATCTCGGAGGTGCACACCCGTAGGCAAAATTCCATATAAATCCATAGTAAGAAGAGAAGACAGGAAAGTGGATAGCTCACCCTCGCCTCCAATGATCCGATTCAGGTGTTCAGTGGTGATGGTATCCACCAAGTCCATAGAAAAATAATAGAAGGAAAGCCGGCACACCGATCCAGTTCCAATGAAATATTATTCTTTATTTAGTGCTCACATACACATTAAAATCTGCATCTTGAAAGAAGAATTTCTTTGGAATTGGATTGGTGTGCCGGCTTTCCTTCTATTATTTGTCCATAGTAAGAAGAGTGGCACTCACCCGAAACTGGCTGTATTTCTTTTATTTTGTTAAGCTACACATGCAAACATGATGACAGGACGGAAGATGGGGTCTGTCCCCCGTTCTTCCCCGTCTTCATGTTTGCATGTGTAGCTTAACAAAATAAAAGAAATACAGCCAGCTTCGGGTGAGTGCCACTCTTCTTACTTACTGTGGATACACAGACTGTTGGCCTATTGGAGGCCAAAGGCAGCAGATGACATTGAAAACGGTGCAATACCTTCTCTGCGTTGCACCACCCGTGATGTGGGATGTAGGAGGAAGAAATATCTGCTCATCGTGGGACCAGGGATAAAACACAGTAGTTTGACAATAAATGGCTTCACCCAACCACTAACTATGAGTGGGAAAAAAGTTTGTGCCTTATCATTCATATTCTCTGAAAAAAGGCCAAGAAAGCAAAAAATCTGCCGGGGTATGTAAACTTTTGAGCACAACTGTATTAAATAAGGGCCCAAAAGTTGTATGGTGGGGGCTATAATAAAGTATGGGGTTACGATGTGGGACATTAACAATGCCCCCATTGTGGCCTCATACATGGTGCCACAATTTTTGATATTCCAAATGTATCAAGGCATAAATGGAGGACACTATTACCATATGGGTGTCACTGGTGAGGGGGGCATTACTGTTGTTATTGAGCATAAAGACAGACATTACTACTGCATGCATGGGGGCACAAAGAGGAATTTTACTATTGTATGGGGCGCACAAAAGAAGACATATATATTAATACTGTATGGGGAACATAACCGGTGAAGGAGAAATACTTACTGTGAGAGGGTCGCAATGGATATTCCTTTTGTAAAATTTTATTTTGGGGGACACAGTTACTGTACTGGACACCAGGGATACATTATAACGCATTTAGGCTATGTTCACACTGGACGTTTTTGGTGTTGCATTTTTTTTTAAAACTGCACCATAAACGATTCAGTCACAGTCTGCCAATAAAGTGAATGGGATTTTCAATTTGCAGTGCAGACATTGTTTTTGACTGCTGCATTAGTGATGCAGAAAGCGTATCCAGAAAATAATGAGTATGTCAATTATTGCTCCATTTTTCTGTTGCGCTTTTCACACTATAAACGCTCCAATTGCTTACCCTCCCTGGCAATGTGTTCCTTCAGGGCATCGGCAGGACCTGGCCATATGACTCAGCAGGAGAGTCACATGGCCAGATTCAGTCAATACTGCACCTGCAGGTCCTGCCGATGCCTGGAAGGAACACATCGCTGGGGCTCGCCAGGGAGGATAATACAGTGTTTGTCTGTTTGTCTCCCCCGAAAATGGAGCAACAAATCAAAACAAACGGATTATGTGTTTGTGATACTTTTTTGCAAGATAAAAAATAGGATCCGTTTTTGGTTCAGAAACTGCATCAAAAATGGATCAACAAAAATGGAGCACAAATGCTCTGTATGACTGAGCCCTTAATCTTCATCTGGAGTAGTGAGGACAAAAGTGTGTAAGGTACTCTAAAAGTGATCAGCTATAGATGTTGTTATGTTTTATTCTGCAGAGATGAATCCTGTATGGAAGAAGTCATAGCGGTCACCGATAGATGAAGAAGAAACGCCAACATGAATTACTTCAATTTGAAATGTCACTGGTAACAGTATTAACTATCTGCGGTGGATAAAGAAATGCCAACATGAATTACTTCAATTTGAGTTGTCACTGGTAAGTCATGATATTACCTATACACTTACACTATATATTATCTACTCAGCTCCTTTGTGTAATGCCAATATTAGTGTTAGTACTATGGTATTTTTAATGATCAGGATGGCAGTTTTATTCAGTCACAATGTGGTGCTAATATGTGGTCTAGTCATAGTGTGATAGCATTTTTCCCTTGTATGTGGTATCATTCAGTCACTGTATGCTGGTAATATGTGGTGTCATCATGGTTTGCTCGTTTTTCTCCCTTGTATGTGGTATTACTCTGTCACTGTGGTCTGGTCATGATGTGGGATCACGTACAGCACTGCTTCCAATCCTCATGACAATATGCAATTGACTGACAATTAATGTATAAGGTGACTTTCACACTGAACATCTACTTACAAAAATGCAGAAATACAGAAGTCCCCACTTCCAATGTCTTGATTTCTGCATATCACGCGCCAGTGGCAGCCATATTTGAACACGTAACATTAAAGTGAGAATCCGCTGCAACACTACACACTACACACTATAAGTATATGTTATAGCATAATAGCTACAATGAGTGGCGGGGCTCTGTTCACAGCTAATTCAGATATGTGAAAAAAGACATGGCAGAAACTGCTTGAGACTATAAAGAAACTAGAGAAAACTTAGCTTTAGCAACGGCCACTGCAAAAGTGCCCGATAACCGCGTCAAGGTGTTTCTCATCTTATCGGGTCCTAACCGTGTGCCTCTCTAACGGTATAATGCTGCATATGTGGGTTTTTATGCCTCTGTATGCAAATAAAACTGGCACTGAGGGGTTGTCCGGGCTGGCTGCAATAAGATGGCCACCAAACATGGATACAGGGCGGGGGAAGAAAGCACAGTCAAAAATAGTCATACTAATAATTATGGAATGATTGGCATCACCTTGAGTGTAGGTGCTAGCAAGAAAAATCATGAACATTAAAATGAAAATCCGTTGCAACACTACACACTATAAGTATATGTAATAGTATAATGGCTACAATGAGTGGCAGGGCTCTATGCACAGCTAATACAGATATGTGAAAAAAGACATGGCACAAACTGCTTGAGACTATAAAGAAACTAGAGAAAACTAGCTTTAGCAACGGCTGCTGAGAAAGTGCCAGATAACTGCATCAAGGTGTTTGGAGGCCATCTTATAGTAGCCAGATCCAAGACAACCCCTCAATGCCGGTTTTATTTGCATACAGAAGCATAAAAACCCACACATTCAGCATTGTACCGCACACAGTTAGGACCCGATAAGATGATAATCACCTTGACTCGGTTATCGGGCACTTTCGCAACGGCCGTTGCAAAAGCTAAGTTTTCTCTAGTTTCTTTATAGTCTCAAGCAGTTTCTGCCATATCTTTTTTCACATATCTGTATTAGCTTTGCACAGAGCCTTGCCACTCATTGTAACCATTATGCTATTACATATATTTATAGTGTGTAGTGTTGCAGCGGATTCTCACTTTAATGTTCATGATTTTTTCTTGCTAGCACCTACACTCAAGGTGATGCCAGTCATTCATTAATTATTTACAGTTGTGGCCAAAAGTATTGACACCCCTGCAATTCTGTGAGATAATACTCAGTTTCTTCCTGAAAATGATTGCAATCACAAATTCTTTGGTATTATCATCTTCATTTAATTTGTCTTCAATGAAAAAACACAAAAAGAATTGTCCTAAAGCCAAATTGGATATAATTCCACATCAAACATAAAAAAGGGGATTGACAAAAGTATTGGCACTGTTAGAAAAATCATGTGATGCTTCTCTAATTTGTGTAATTAACAGCACCTGTAAGGGCTGCTTTACACACAGATATCTGTGTCCAACTTCTGAACAGATCTCTGGTTGCAGTGAAATCATGGACACATTGTTCCATTTTGTGGCTGTGTACAAATGGAGCAATGTGTCCATGATTTCACTGCAACCAGAGATCTGTTCAGAAGTTGGTCACAGATATCTGTGTGTGTAAAGCGGCCCTAACTTACCTGTGGCACCTAACAGGTGTTGGCAATAACTAAATCACACTTGCAGCCAGTTGACATGGATTAAAGTTGACTCAACCTCTGTCCTGTGTCCATGTGTGTACCACATTGAGCATGGAGAAAAGAAAGAAGACCAAAAAACTGTCTGAGGACTTGAGAAATCAAATTGTGAGGAAGCATGAGCAATCTCAAGCCTACAAGTCCATCTCCAAAGACCTGAATGTTCCTGTGTCTACCGTGCGCAGTGTCATTAAGAAATTTAAAGCCCATGGCACTGTGGCTAACCTCCCTAGATGTGGATGGAAAAGAAAAATTGACGAGAGATTTCAATGCAAGATTGTGCGAATGGTGGATAAAGAAACTCGACACAAAAAAAGCCTGGCTGGAGTTTGCCAAAACTTACCCGAGAAAGCCTAAAACGAAGAATGTTCTCTGGTCAGATGAGACAAAAGTAGAGCTTTTTGGGCAAAGGCATCAACATAGAGTTTACAGGAGAAAAAAAAGAGGCATTCAAAGAAAAGAACACGGTCCCTACAGTCAAACATGGCGGAGGTTCCCTGATGTTTTGGGGTTGCTTTGCTGCCTCTGGCACTGGACTGCTTGACCGTGTGCATGGCATTATGAAGTCTGATGACTACCAACAAATTTTGCAGCATAATGTAGAGCCCAGTGTGAGAAAGCTGGGTCTCCCTCAGAGGTCATGGGTCTTCCAGCAGGACGATGACCCAAAACACACTTCAAAATGCACTAGAAAATGGTTTGAGAGAAAGCACTGGAGACTTCTAAGGTGGCCAGCAATGAGTCCAGACCTGAATCCCATAGAACACCTGTGGAGAGATCTAAAAATGGCAGTTTGGAGAAGGCACCCTTCAAATATCAGGGACCTGGAGCAGTTTGCCAAAGAACAATGGTCTAAAATTCCAGCAGAGCATTGTAAGAAACTCATTGATGGTTACTGGAAGCTGTTGATCGCAGTTATTTTGGCTAAAGGTTGTGCAACCAAGTATTAGGCTGAGGGTGCCAATACTTTTGTCTGGCCCATTTTTGGAGTTTTGTGTGAAATGATCAATGTTTTGCTTTTTGCTTCATTCTCTTTTGTGTTTTTTCATTGAAGACAAATTAAATGAAGATAATAATACCAAAGAATTTGTGATTGCAATCATTTTCAGGAAGAAACTGAGTATTATCTGACAGAATTGCAGGGGTGTCAATACTTTTGGCCACAACTGTATATTTGCACATCTAAGTGATGGGTTTGCAAATATGGCACCCGCTGGCAGTACTTTCCCCTTGCACAGTATCACCAGCAGTGCCACCAACCCCCGCAATCAATGTACGCAGTTCGCCACCCATCACACCTCACCGCCAAATAGAACAGCGCCTCAGTAAGTGCGAATGCACGTATGCGACGTGCATGCCCAGTTACTGAGGCGACCACCAACTTTGGACACCTGGGTGTCCAAAAGTGGCAGCGGTTTGCGTAACTGCGCATGCGCGCGTCAGGTACGCGTATGCACACTTACTAATGCCGCCGCATGCATAGCAGAGGCACAGAGAGTGCACAGCGAGGGCAGAGAGAACGCACCGGGGGGGTTAGAGGACGCTCAGAGTGGGCAGACACAAAGCACTGGGGGGAAGAAAGAGTGCATTGGGGAGCAGACAGAGCACACAAAGGGGCAGAGACAACACACTGGGGAGATGTACCAAAGTACTGAAATAAATGAACTTTTTGATGATATTCTAATTCATTGAGATGCACCTGTATATTGTCATACATCTGTCCAATTTTAATTTATGGCTGGTGTGCCAATCGCAGTTATGGAATAAAATACATTTATTCCATTTGGGATCACAATACCAAAAATGTGTCTCCCATAACTAACTTTTCACAAAAACCCAAATATCATAACTTGGCTTTGGTGCCAGTCAGCCTAATGGACGTCTCTTGAAACTAGGAAGAACTATGTATGGAGGATACGGAAGTGTCACTTCTTAAGCTCTGTATACAAAAAGTCCAGGGTTTGTGTCCGTTTCACAGCAGATGTATATGTTTA
>JARQOC010000006.1:76975331-76996795 GCA_033576535.1 Allobates femoralis | reverse complement strand
TCATCCAGAAGTGGAAGGCTTATGGAACTACTGTTAGGCCACGTGCACACGCTGAGCATTTGATGAGTTTTTTACCTCAGGATTTGTAGCCAAAACCAGGAGTGGGTAATTAAATACAGAAGTGGTGCAGGTGTTTCTATTAGACTTTTCCTCTGATTGCTCTACTCCTGGTTTTGTCTACAAATCCTGAAGTAAAAAACTCATCAAATACTCAGCGTGTGCACATGGCCTTAGCCTTCCATGGCCTGGACAGCCTTTGAAAGTTTTCTCCCGTGCCGAGGCCAGGCTTGTCCGAAGAGAATACCATCCCTACAGTCAAGCATGGTGGTGGCAGCATCATGCTGTGGGGCTGTTTCTCAGCCAAGGGGCCTGGCCATCTGGTCCGCATCCATGGGAAGATGGATAGCACGGCCTACCTGGAGATTTTGGCCAAGAACCTGCGCTCCTCCATCAAGGATCTTAAGATGGGTCGTAATTTCATCTTCCAACAAGACAACGACCCAAAGCACACAGCCAAGAAAACCAAGGCCTGGTTCAAGAGGGAAAAAATCAAGGTGATGGAGTGGTCTAGTCAGTCTCCTGACCTTAACCCAATTGAAAACTTGTGGAAGGAGCTCAAGATTAAAGTCCACATGAGACACCCAAAGAACCTAGATCTGCATGGAGGAGTGGGCCAAGATAACTCCGGAGACCTGTGCCGGCCTGATCAGGTCTTATAAAAGACGATTATTAGCTGTAATTGCAAACAAGGGTTATTCCACAAAATATTAAACCTAGGGGTTGAATAATAATTGACCCACACTTTTATGTTTAAAATTTATTAAAATTCAACTGAGCAACATAAGTTTTTGGTTTGTAAGATTTATGCTTCTGTTAATAAATCCTACTCTCGTTTGCAGTTTGAAGGCTCTAACTTATTTGCATCTTATCAAACCACCTAAATCAGCAGGGGGTTGAAGACTACTTGTAGGCACTGTACATATAAAAATATATATTCCCCCACACACAAACACACACTGAGCCTTATACCAGGCTGACACTTCCAGTTTTATACAGATTACTTTTCAGCAGTCTTATTATCATTACAGTTAGAATAACAAACTGGAAAGTTACCTTTGCACACAGTAGGTCTAGAAACTATTCCACAGAAGTCACTGAACATCTCCAGTCTATTGTTTCCTGAGGCTGGGGCATATAGATCACTGAGATGCTGGATTTTGTAAGGGCAGGCTGTCGGCAAAACATGGCTGCCAGGCTGAGCACTGCAATCCCCAGGAATCTGCCTGGGGGCCGCAGAAAAGGTCATCGGGGGCCACATGCAGCCCACAGGCCTGAGGTTCCCCACCCCTGCTCTAAAGCATCTACCGGCATGTAAGTTTTGTTACAGAAACTCATGAAAAATGGCTGCATCTCATAATCATATACATAAAATAGAATAAAAATGAAATCTCAAAACCACAGAAATTCTATTCTATACTGTAAAATTACTATACTGTATAGTTTATATTCAGTGCTTTTTTTGTGGGGCTACGTGGTTGTACGGCGCACCTGAAAATACAGAGGGGGGGTACATACCGGAAAATATCCTTGGGGTGGGCGGAGCCATGCTGAAACTCCCCCCCCTCGGTCCTCAAGTTGCCTGATAGCACCCCCTTTCCCCCCAGTCCTCAAGTTGCCCGACAACCCCCCACTGTCGCACTTGATCATTTTTTACATTTGTTGTATTTAAAAATGTTGTCCACAACTCAAACAAGCCGTTCTCAATCATTATATTTCCCTGGTAAAATAACAATAATAATAATATAATAAAATATTTATTCATTTGTATAGCACTATTAATTCCATAGCGCTTTACATACATTTGCACCACTGGCCCCATTGGGGCTCACAATCTAAACAATACTTATACTTACCCCAGGTGCTGGCGCTGTTCCAGCACAATGTGAGCTATACCCGACACACACTGGCTCCACTTCTCCCCACCTTCGGTTGAATCGAACATCAAGAGGCAAACATGCTGATTGAGACTGGGTTGTCCAAGTAGAATAGAACCCCATTAATAAGTTAATAAAATAAATATATGCAATAAAGCAGGTAATCATGTATACTGTATATAGCAAAAACAACAATTCAGCTTTACAGCCATGGAAGAGGTACATGTGGAACAAATGGTTAATTAAGACTTACTGACTGAGTAAGACATCTGGACTGATTAGCAGTGTACATGCTTTATTAAGCAAATCTATACATTTATCATAAGACTAAGGCTTGGCCTGGCCCACCAGTGGACTGTGGATTCCCTTGTGGGGTGTAATGATTGCAGTCACAGATGGTGCGATCGTGACTACGGTGGAGAGGGCCCAGCTGGTGCCACCAGTAGTTTCTATGTCTCTGGATGAACATCTAGTTTAAATGTATTTTGGAACAGAGAACCACCGGCTCGCAACCCAGCAATATCCATACACGCTGCTAGAGACAAGAGAGGAAAACCGGGCACCACCGCGCTTTATCCACTGTTCTAGGAATCAATGGACACCAATACTATGTAGCTTGAAAAACCCCGTTCTATCTCGGAGGTGCACACCCGTAGGCAAAATTCCATATAAATTCATAGTAAGAAGAGAAGACAGGGAAGGGGGAAGTGGATAGCTCACCCTCGCCTCCAATGATCTGATTCAGGTGTTCAGTGGTGATGGTATCCACCAAGTCCATAGAAAAATAATAGAAGGAAAGCCGGCACACCGATCCAGTTCCAATGAAATATTATTCTTTATTTAGTGTTCACATACACATTAAAATCTGCATCTTGAAAGAAGAATTTCTTTGGAATTGGATTGGTGTGCCGGCTTTCCTTCTATTATTTGTCCATAGTAAGAGTGGCACTCACCCGAAACTGGCTGTATTTGTTTTATTTTGTTAAGCTACACATGCAAACATGATGACAGGACGGAAGATGGGGTCTGTCCCCCGTTCTTCCCCGTCTTCATGTTTGCATGTGTAGCTTAACAAAATAAAAGAAATACAGCCAGTTTCGGGTGAGTGCCACTCTTCTTACTTACTGTGGATACACAGACTGCTGGCCTATTGGAGGCCAAAGGCAGCAGATGACATTGAAAACGGTGCAATACCTTCTCTGCGTTGCACCACCCGTGATGTGGGATGTAGGAGGAAGAAATATCTGCTCATCGTGGGACCAGTGATAAAACACAGTAGTTTGACAATAAATGGCTTCACCCAACCACTAACTGGGAAAAAAGTTTGTGCCTTATCATTCATATTCTCTGAAAAAAGGCCAAGAAAGCAAAAAATCTGCCGGGGTATGTAAACTTTTGAGCACAACCGTATTAAATAAGGGCCCAAAAGTTGTATGGTGGGGGCTATAATAAAGTATGGGGTTACGATGTGGGACATTAACAATGCCCCCATTGTGGCCTCATACATGGTGCCACAATTTGTGATATTCCAAATGTATCAAGGCATAAATGGAGGAAACTATTACCATATGGGTGTCACTGGTGATGGGGGCATTACTGTTGTTATTGAGCATAAAGACAGACATTACTACTGCAT
This sequence comes from Allobates femoralis, assembly GCA_033576535.1. NCBI lineage: Eukaryota > Metazoa > Chordata > Amphibia > Anura > Aromobatidae > Allobates > Allobates femoralis. The sequence continues at coordinate 76,993,225 of JARQOC010000006.1, read as the reverse complement.
GCATGGGGGCACAAAGAGGAATTTTACTATTGTATGGGGCGCACAAAAGAAGACATATATATTAATACTGTATGGGGAACATAACCGGTGAAGGGAAAATATTTACTCTGAGAGGGTCGCAATGGATATTCCTTCTGTAAAATTTTATTTTGGGGGACACAGTTACTGTACAGGACACCAGGGATACATTATAACGCATTTAGGCTATGTTCACACTGGACGTTTTTGGTGTTGCATTTTTTTTAAAACTGCACCATAAACGATTCAGTCACAGTCTGCCAATAAAGTGAATGGGATTTTCAATTTGCAGTGCAGACATTGTTTTTGACTGCTGCATTAGTGATGCAGAAAGCGCTTCCAGAAATAATGAGTATGTCAATTATTGCTCCAGTTTTCTGTTGCGCTTTTCACACTATAAACGCTCCAATTGCTTACCCTCCCTGGCAATGTGTTCCTTCAGGGCATCGGCAGGACCTGGCCATATGACTCAGCATGAGAGTCACATGGCCAGATTCAGTCAATACTGCACCTGCAGGTCCTGCCGAAGCCTGGAAGGAACACATCGCCGGGGCTCGCCATGGGATCGCCAGGGAGGGTAATACAGTGTTTGTTTTGCTTTGTTGCTCCATTTTCGGGGGAGACAAACGGATTATGTGTTTGTGATACTTTTTTGCAAGATATAAAATAGGATCCGTTTTTGGTTCAGAAACTGCATCAAAAATGGATCAACAAAAATGGAGCACAAATGCTCTGTATGACTGAGCCCTTAATCTTCATCTGGAGTAGTGAGGACAAAAGTGCGGAAGGTACTCTAAAAGTGATCAGCTATAGATGTTGTTATGTTTTATTCTGCAGAGATGAATCCTGTATGGAAGAAGTCATAGCGGTCACCGATAGATGAAGAAGAAACGCCAACATGAATTACTTCAATTTGAAATGTCACTGGTAAGTAACAGTATTAACTATCTGCGGTGGATAAAGAAATGCCAACATGAATTACTTCAATTTGAGTTGTCACTGGTAAGTCATGATATTACCTATACTCTTACACTATATATTATCTACTCAGCTCCTTTGTGTAATGCCAATATTAGTGTTAGTACTATGGTATTTTTAATGATCAGGATGGCAGTTTTATTCAGTCACAATGTGGTGCTAATATGTGGTCTGGTCATAGTGTGATAGCATTTTTCCCTTGTATGTGGTATCATTCAGTCACTGTATGCTGGTAATATGTGGTGTCATCATGGTTTGCTCGTTTTTCTCCCTTGTATGTGGTATTACTCTGTCACTGTGGTCTGGTCATGATGTGGGATCACGTACAGCACTGCTTCCAATCCTCATGACAATATGCAATTGACTGACAATTAATGTATAAGGTGACTTTCACACTGAACATCTACTTACAAAAATGCAGAAATACAGAAGTCCCCACTTCCAATGTCTTGATTTCTGCATATCACGCGCCAGTGGCAGCCATATTTGAACACGTAACATTAAAGTGAGAATCCGCTGCAACACTACACACTACACACTATAAGTATATGTTATAGCATAATAGCTACAATGAGTGGCGGGGCTCTGTTCACAGCTAATTCAGATATGTGAAAAAAGACATGGCAGAAACTGCTTGAGACTATAAAGAAACTAGAGAAAACTTAGCTTTAGCAACGGCCACTGCAAAAGTGCCCGATAACCGCGTCAAGGTGTTTCTCATCTTATCGGGTCCTAACCGTGTGCCTCTCTAACGGTATAATGCTGCATATGTGGGTTTTTATGCCTCTGTATGCAAATAAAACTGGCACTGAGGGGTTGTCCGGGCTGGCTGCAATAAGATGGCCACCAAACATGGATACAGGGCGGGGGAAGAGAGCACAGTCAAAAATAGTCATACTAATAATTATGGAATGATTGGCATCACCTTGAGTGTAGGTGCTAGCAAGAAAAATCATGAACATTAAAATGAAAATCCGTTGCAACAGTACACACTATAAGTATATGTAATAGTATAATGGCTACAATGAGTGGCAGGGCTCTATGCACAGCTAATACAGATATGTGAAAAAAGACATGGCACAAACTGCTTGAGACTATAAAGAAACTAGAGAAAACTAGCTTTAGCAACGGCCGCTGAGAAAGTGCCAGATAACCGCATCAAGGTGTTTGGAGGCCATCTTATAGTAGCCAGATCCAAGACAACCCCTCAATGCCGGTTTTATTTGCATACAGAAGCATAAAAACCCACACATTCAGCATTGTACCGCACACAGTTAGGACCCGATAAGATGAGAATCACCTTGACTCGGTTATCGGGCACTTTCGCAACGGCCGTTGCAAAAGCTAAGTTTTCTCTAGTTTCTTTATAGTCTCAAGCAGTTTGTGCCATGTCTTTTTTCACATATCTGTATTAGCTTTGAACAGAGCCTTGCCACTCATTGTAACCATTATGCTATTACATATATTTATAGTGTGTAGTGTTGCAGCGGATTCTCACTTTAATGTTCATGATTTTTTCTTGCTAGCACCTACACTCAAGGTGATGCCAGTCATTCATTAATTATTTACAGTTGTGGCCAAAAGTATTGACACCCCTGCAATTCTGTGAGATAATACTCAGTTTCTTCCTGAAAATGATTGCAATCACAAATTTTTTGGTATTATCATCTTCATTTAATTTGTCTTCAATGAAAAAACACAAAAAGAATTGTCCTAAAGCCAAATTGGATATAATTCCACATCAAACATAAAAAAGGGGATGGACAAAAGTATTGGCACTGTTAGAAAAATCATGTGATGCTTCTCTAATTTGTGTAATTAACAGCACCTGTAAGGGCCGCTTTACACACACAGATATCTGTGTCCAACTTCTGAACAGATCTCTGCTTGCAGTGAAATCATGGACACATTGCTCCATTTGTACACAGCCATAAAATGGAACAATGTGTCCATGATTTCACTGCAACCAGAGATCTGTTCAGAAGTTGGTCACAGATATCTGTGTGTGTAAAGCGGCCCTAACTTACCTGTGGCACCTAACAGGTGTTGGCAATAACTAAATCACACTTGCAGCCAGTTAACATGGATTAAAGTTGACTCAACCTATGTCCTGTGTCCTTGTGTGTACCACATTGAGCATGGAGAAAAGAAAGAAGACCAAAAAACTGTCTGAGGACTTGAGAAATCAAATTGTGAGGAAGCATGAGCAATCTCAAGCCTACAAGTCCATCTCCAAAGACCTGAATGTTCCTGTGTCTACCGTGCGCAGTGTCATTAAGAAATGTAAAGCCCATGGCACTGTGGCTAACCTCCCTAGATGTGGATGGAAAAGAAAAATTGACGAGAGATTTCAACGCAAGATTGTGCGAATGGTGGATAAAGAAACTCGACACAAAAAAAGCCTGGCTGGAGTTTGCCAAAACTTACCCGAGAAAGCCTAAAACGAAGAATGTTCTCTGGTCAGATGAGACAAAAGTAGAGCTTTTTGGGCAAAGGCATCAACATAGAGTTTACAGGAGAAAAAAAAAAGAGGCATTCAAAGAAAAGAACACGATCCCTACAGTCAAACATGGCGGAGGTTCCCTGATGTTTTGGGGTTGCTTTGCTGCCTCTGTCACTGGATTGCTTGACTGTGAGCATGGCATTATGAAGTCTGATGACTACCAACAAATTTTGCAGCATAATGTAGGGCCCAGTGTGAGAAAGCTGGGTCTCCCTCAGAGGTCATGGGTCTTCCAGCAGGACAATGACCCAAAACACACTTCAAAATGCACTAGAAAATGGTTTGAGAGAAAGCACTGGAGACTTCTAAAGTGGCCAGCAATGAGTCCAGACCTGAATCCCATAGAACACCTGTGGAGAGATCTAAAAATGGCAGTTTGGAGAAGGCACCCTTCAAATATCAGGGACCTGGAGCGGTTTGCCAAAGAAGAATGGTCTAAAATTCCAGCAGAGCATTGTAAGAAACTCATTGATGGTTACTCGAAGCTGTTAATCACAGTTATTTTGACTAAAGGTTGTGCAAGCAAGTGTTAGGCTGAGGGTGCCAATACTTTTGTCTGGCCCATTTTTGGAGTTTTGTGTGAAATGATCAATGTTTTGCTTTTTGCTTCATTCTCTTTTGTGTTTTTTCATTGAAGACAAATTAAATGAAGATAATAATACCAAAGAATTTGTGATTGCAGTCATTTTCAGGAAGAAACTGAGTATTATCTGACAGAATTGCAGGGGTGTCAATACTTTTGGCCACAACTATATTTGCACATCTAAGTGATGGGTTTGCAAATATGGCACTCGCTGGCAGTACTTTCCCCTTGCACAGTATCACCAGCAGTGCCACCAACCCCCGCAATCAATGTACGCAGTCCGCCACCCATCACACCTCACCGCCAAATAGAACAGCGCCTCAGTAAGTGCGAATGCACGTATGCGACGTGCATGCCCAGTTACTGAGGCGACCACCAACTTTGGACACCTGGGTGTCCAAAAGTGGCAGCGGTTTACGTAACTGCGCATGTGCGCGTCGGGTAAGCGTATGCACACTTACTAATGCCGCCGCATGCATAGCAGAGGTACAGAGAGTGCACAGCGAGGGCAGAGAGAATGCACCGGGGGGAGGGGGGTTAGAGGACGCTCAGAGTGGGCAGACACAAAGCACTGGGGGGAAGAAAGAGTGCATTGGGGAGCAGACAGAGCACACAAAGGGGCAGAGACAACACACTGGGGAGACATACCAAAGTACTGAAATAAATGAACTTTTTGATGATATTCTAATTCATTGAGATGCACCTGTATATTGTCATACATCTGTCCAATTTTAATTTATGGCTGATGTGCCAATCGCAGTTATGGAATAAAATACATTTATTCCATTTGGGATCACAATACCAAAAATGTGTCTCCCATAACTAACTTTTCACAAAAACCCAAATATCATAACTTGGCTTTGGTGCCAGTCAGCCTAATGGACGACTCTTGAAGCTAGGAAGAACTATGTATGGAGGCGACGGAAGTGTCACTTCTTAAGCTCTGTATACAAAACGTCCAGGGTTTGTGTCCGTTTCACAGCAGATGTATATGTTTAATTACCTGTTCACATCAGGAGGTCCTAGCTGAATATGGCACAGATGGTAAAGTGCAAGCTCTTGCATCATTTCCAATTTATAATAAAGCCATATTAAATGTCTCAGTACATTATGACAGTCACTATGTGGTAGTAATATGTGGTTTGGTCACAGATGGATAGTATTTGTCCCTTGTATGGACTAATATAGATCTTGGTCTACAGTGTTGTGTATGGAGATCACTTGATTTCTCGGATATCAATAAGGAGATTTGTTAATTTCCTTACAGATTAAATAAAGTTTAACCCCCCCCCCTTCATTTTGTGACATACTGTGCTAAAGTGGCAGAGATCCACATAAGGGGATTCTCAAGTGAAAACAAGTTATCACCTATCCATGAAGTGAAGTCCTAGGCACCTCAGTCTGACAAAGATGACATCCCACATCTCCACTCACCTCGATGAACGTCCAGGAGTACACTTTCAAAGGGTGTCAACTATTATAGAATTGATCTACATAAAAACCAATGGAGCTTCCTAATTACAATACTTATTCTTTACTAATCCCAGATTATATATTAAACTATAGTCAAGAGTACAATTTAGAATTCTACAAGCCTCACAGCTGAAATCTCGCAGTATTCTTTTTCAGCTTAATGTCTACATAAAGCTATTGAGAAGTGCCACCTTCACACCAGGCACTGGACAGTAATCTGGTTTTAAATAAAATACCATGCCTCTAGCATTATATAGGAGCTCTATTCATCATAGAGGTGTCTGCCGGCAAGCTCGTCAACCGTTTTATAATAGCGGAATTATGAATGCAGCTCTAGGCTATAATACAGGAAAGATGAGTGATGTAATGGCGAGCAATTACTATGTGTTAGCACTTTGCTGTGGGGAACTGACATTTTTAGCTGCCGTATTGCAGGCAATGCTAGTAGATAAGTGGTGCAATTTAGGTTTTGGATTGGAACTGGATACAGTAAATGAATAATTAGGCACATTTATCTTGTAATGTTAGAAATCTGCTACTGAATCTGCCACTGTAGCACTTGCAGGGAATCCGTAACCAAGATTTTGGCACCTAATCTGAGAGCAGCATGATGTAGGGGCAGAGACCATGATTCCAGTGATATGTCACTTACTGAGCTACTTGCTGTAGCTTTGATAAAATCAGTAGGAGATTATCTTTAGAGGTAGGAAACCTGCTATGTAGTCTTCCATATTTATGAGCTCTATAACCCTACCCCCACTGATTATCAGCTCTCTGCCTATGCACAGTGCACACAAAAATCTGCCAATCAGTGATGTGGGTGAGGTTATACAGAGCTCAGCTGGAATACATGCAGCAGATAAGAGGTTTATATCAAAACTGCATCAAAGTTATAGATCGCTGGAATCAGGGTCTCTGCCCCCCCCATCATGCTGCTCTATAGATTCTCAAGTCCTAGATTAAGTCCAAGCTTGTATTAAGCATTCATGCTCTGCTTTAACAGAGCTCTGTAAGTGCAGGGAATGGTTAATATTTTCTTCCTTGTAAAGCACTGGGATTAATATGCCTTAACTAATTAATGTCACTGTTTCCTTTACCGGTAGTAATTACATGATGCAATCAGTAAGGAATAACGATCATTAATTTGCATTACTGGTCGTCAGTTGCTGCCATGAATAAGTTGCAGTTTCTTTGCAGGCAAGAAGAACGGCACAGTAAGAATACGGCACCGATTTACAGGACAATATTATCCAGCCTTGAGAACTGCTGTATTCTTGCAGTCAGTAGGTCGGGAAAACATCGGCAATGGTCGTCCATTACTAGTATCCTCTGTGGGGCTTCTCCATCTCAGAAATTCTCCAGGAGATTTATAGTCAATCTTTTTCTAATCAAACACAATTGATTGTTTATGTGGCTAAATTGCAGATCATTTTCTTGCCCATTGATCTCGGTGGAAAAATAGATTTTTACATAGGATCCTCTAGGCATGAGAAATCATCCTGAACAGTCTATTGTCAAAAGGTCAAGCCACAAATTAAATGGGCAACCCTAGCTGCATGTGCCTTTACGAATACAATCTTAGGTCATTACTATTTTTTTTTAATGAAAATTTATATTCACCAACCACTTGTGTTTGCTGCACGATCGCCCCTTTAAGACCTAATATAGGGTATTATAATGGCAACTGTAAAGAGTACCGTATATACTCGTGTATAAGCCGACCCGTGTATAAGCCGACCCCCCTACTTTTGCCCCAAAAATCTGGAAAAACCTATTGACTCGTGTATAAGCCGAGGGTGGACCTCAGCACAGGTATACAGCCCCAGCAGTGTGGTATACAGGCCCCCCCAGTGGTATACAGGCCTCCCCAGTGGTAGTATGTAGCATCCCCAGCAGCCCCAGTGGTAGTATACAGCAGCCCCAGTGGTAGTATATAGGAGCCCCAGCAGCCCCAGTGGTAGTATACAGCAGCCCCAGTGGTAGTATACAGCAGCCCCAGTGGTAGTATACAGCAGCAGCCCCAGTGGTAGTATACAGCAGCAGCCCCAGTAGTATATACAGCCCCAGTGGTAGTATACAGGCAGCCCCAGTAGTATATACAGCCCCAGTGGTAGTATACAGACAGCCCCAGTAGTATACAGGCAGCCCCAGTAGTATATACAGCCCCAGTGGTAGTATACAGGCAGCCCCAGTAGTATATACAGCCCCAGTGGTGTATACAGCCCCAGTGGTAGTATATTGCAGCCCCAGTGGTGTATACAGCCCCAGTGGTAGTATATTGCAGCCCCAGTGGTGTATATTGCAGCCCCAGCGGTAGTATATTGCAGCCCCAGTGGTAGTATACAGCCCCAGTGGTAGTATTTTGCAGCCCCAGCGGTAGTATACAGCAGCCCCCGTAATCCAGGGCCCCCCCAGCCTGACTCCGGTCACCTGTAAAGAAAACTATACTTATCACAGTGCCGCTGTCTGCGCCCGCTGTCCGCGCCCGCTCGCAGCTGCCGACCGCGATCCTCCATCTTGCGTCTTCTTCCTGTTTCCTGTGCTCGTCGCAGGGAATGACGTCATTGCCCGCGACGAGCACAGAAACAGGAAGAAGACGCAAGATGGAGGATCGCGGTCGGCAGCTGCGAGCGGGCGCGGACAGCGGGCGCAGACAGCGGCACTGTGATAAGTATAGTTTCCTTTACAGGTGACCGGAGTCAGGCTGGGGGGGCCCTGGATTACGGGGGCTGCTGTATACCGATGTATACATCGGTATGTACCGATGTATACATCGGTATACAGCACTGACTCGCGTATAAGCCGAGGGGGGTACTTTTCAGCCCAATTTTTGGGCTGAAAAACTCGGCTTATACGCGAGTATATACGGTAGGTTTGCAGCAACCATAGATATCCATACCAAGTTGTATGGCTTTTGGTGCAGATTTGTATGCAGTTTGTGCAGTTGCATATAGGGCAAAATAATGATAATAAAAAAACAAATTAAATTCTCTTTTACCCCCATTATACTCTGATTCCTGGTAAGTCTGGTCAGATCTTCACACAACCGAGTCCAGGACTTCTCCCGGGCATCAGCCTTACTCTGGAACTCCCTGCCCGAACACGTCAGGCACTCTCCTACCCTGAGTAGCTTCAAGTGTCACCTGAAGACTCACCTATTCCGTCAAGCCTACAACCTGCCATGAGACCCAGGCGACCGCCCCATACCTGACATTCCCCCATCCTACTGTATCCTAACCCGCCCCTCTTAGACTGTGAGCCCTCGTGGACAGGGTCCCTGCCCCTTCTATACCTGTACGTCCTGATCACCTAGATTTAGTGTACTTGTTCTTGTCTCCCTTATCCTCATGTAAAGCGCCATGGAACCTAATGGAGCTATAATTAATAATAATAATAATAATAATAATAATAATAATCTTGTGCTAGCACAGCTCAGCATCCTGCAATGATGTGACCACCGCAGCCGATGACTGCAGGGTTCAGGCTTCAGTGACTGAAGCATTCTGGCAATTTTACATGGAAGCGGATCTGCGTACATTAATGAATAGATCTCCTAGACCTGATGAAGTTGGTGTGTTTACCATGTTAGGGCCTGTTCACACAATGCGTATTTTGATGCACCAAATATGCAGCATTGTGTTTCCCCAGCAAAGTCTATGGGATTGTGAAGTCCTGTCCACATGGTGCTTTTTTTATCTGCAGCGGATCTGCTGCATATGTTATTGTGGGAAAATCTGTAGGATGTCAATTCTTCCTGTGGATTTTACTGTGTTTTTCAGCTATAGACCCTCATGTTAGCTAAAAACAAGCAGCAGTGTTCGCACAATGCATATTTATTGCTTATTTTGTGCCTAATTTGCATTAAAATCCGCAGGAAGTGATAGTGTTTAAGGGGTGGGGGAGAGCAGGATTTCACATCTTTTTTTTTTGGCCAAAGTATCCACATTTTATTGAAACAGACACAAAGCACTTTCAAATTTCCAACAAAACCGCACCAAAAACGCTCCAGGCGGACGGGGATGGTTTGGTGTATTTTTTTCCAAAATCTGCACCAAAAACTCAGCGTGTGAACACAGCCCAAGAATGGTTTCATAATCCTTTTTTGAGTTTTCCTGCCTACAATAAAATATTAACATTGTAGTTGAACTCATAGAACACTCATTTTTGAGGTTCGCTCACACTGGAATATGAAAAAATATAAAAATAGGAAAAAGTCCAATTTTCATCCTGAAAAGTTGGACAAGTGAAATCCATTTAGTATTATGGCAATACCAAGCTTGTGTCATTTTTTTTAGGGTAAAATGAAAAATAAAAATTGACCCATAACTTTTATGTAGATGTAGCTGTGATATTGTTTATTGAAGCGAGTCTGTGGGAGAAATTTAGCACCCGTCAGTCCCATTAAAGGGAATCTGTCAGCAGGTTTTTGCTATGTAAACTGAGGACAGCATGCTGCAGGGGTTTAAAAACAAACAGGAACTACCTTCTCTTATCTCTGTGTGTGCTATTGTTTACCTAAACTAAAGGGTTTATTACCCTGTGATTAGCATTAGAGGAGTCGACACAGCCCCTTGCTGTGATTGACACTTTACTGTCTATTGAGAGCCTGGTATGATGGGGGCAGGGGGACAGGTATCTCAGCTAGGCTATGTCCCTGAAAATAAATGCTTTGATTGTGTGACAATGGCTGAAGCCAATAATCTTAATGATACATCATTAGATTCAGACTCTCTTTGCCTAAATTATATTGCTGTCAGATGAAGTAGCGAAAACCTGCTGACAGATTCCCTTTAAATGTCACTGTCAGAGACTCACAAAGAGATTGCAGGTGTTAAAGAGCATCTGTCATCAGGTCAAAAGTTCCCTCTTTTTGCTATAATTTTATTCCTGCCATTTTTTCATTATTTGTATATTTTCTATATGGTTCTAGAGATATGGGCCTTTTTTTGGATATCACTAATTATTATGGTCTTCACAAGGAGGCGTGGCTCATAGGGTAATTAATTATGCAGAGAAGCTCAAAGACACGCCCTCAGAGAATCCAGTGAGCCCTGCCCCTTTATAAAGCCCTTAAAAACCAGCACTAAAGAAATAGGCCCATATCTCTGGAACTGTGTAGAGCAGAGGTCCCCAACTCCAGGCCTCAAGGGCCGCCAACAGTGCAGGTTTTCAGGATCTCCTTAGTATTGCACAGGGCTTGGAATCATTACCTTTGCAGATGATTACATTAGCACCTGTGCAATACTAAGGAAATCCTGAGAACCTGCACTGTTGGCGGCCCTTGAGGCCTGGAGTTGGGAACCTCTGGTGTAGAGGATTGTTTAAAAAAAAAAAAAAGAAATTAATAAAGCAGCAGTAAAAAAGATAAAGGCAAAAACGTATTATTTTTGATTCACTGTAAACAGAAGCGCATTAAAGAAACTCGGGTTTCTGCTGTTACAGGCAGATGTTGGCTGTGTAATGCAGCCTGCATCTGCTAGGTAGGGTGCAGGCTCCAGACACGCGGACCCGAGATAGGACATTTGTCATTACAAGGTTCAAGAGAACAATGCTGGTCATAGATCAACTCCTTTCAGTCACTGTGTGGCCTGAGCCTTAAAAGGAATCTGTCAGCAGGTTTTTGTAACCTCATCTGACAGCAGAATGATGTTGGAAGAGATTATGAATCCAGTGATGTTTAATTTAGATTACTGGGTGCAGCCAATCAAAGCATATAGTTTTAGCCATGTAGCTGAGCAGAGATAGCTTCCCCCGCCCACACCAGACTCTCAATAGAGATTGTACATTGATAGAGAGAGATGTCACTCACAGCAGGGGTGTATAGGACTGATGTATGCATGACAATGTAGTCCAGTAAGGCCATAAAGCCTTTGGATTGAGTAAACGAGCCTGATAAGAGAAACAGCTGATTTTTGGGTTTTAATCCCTGCAGCATGCTATCCTCAGTTTACATGGTAAAAGCATCCTGACAGATTCCCTTTAATAGGTCCATAAATTTGTGAAACCTACCTACTGACAGTACTGCAGAGCGTGTCATTACCTGATTGGGGAAACATCTAATATATAAAGCTGAGTGTGTGTGTGTATGTGCCATAGCCACATCCACTGCACATGGCTACACCCACTCCATATAGCCCTGCCTCGGGACTAAATGGATGGGTGGAGCTATGAATGGGTGGGCTATATGGAGTGGGTGTGGTTATGTGTTAGAGCTGTTTGTGAAGGACGACGCTACCGGGAGGGGAGGAGCTATGATACATACATACACACACATATTCATTACCATATATGGGTGATATTACCATGTAAGGGCGATATTGCCATATAGACGCCCAGGCAATGCCGGGCTCTACAGCTAGTATCTTTATAATTATAATCTGCATTTCATTTAATGAAACAAGTCAAATTAGACTATTAAGAAAACATCTTGTACTTTCTGTTGAAACTATTTTTATTAAAATTATATACATGAAAAAGAAAATATATTTTGTGCCCAACACCAATAGAAATCCAGGTACACTAGTACCAAATATTCTGAAGTTTTTATAACTTCATTCATTTCTGCCTGTAAACAAAATTTGGGACTTTGCTCCAAATTTACCTAATAAGTAGTTAAATGAACATACTAAGATTATTCTATTTTATCTGATGTCTTACTGGCATGTGTAAAAAATAAAACAATCGCTGATGGCCACGGCCCCATTGTATAACACTGGAGCGAGTGCCATCCGACAAATCATCGTATAGCACTCGCCTGTGTTATACGCTCGTGTGAGCAAGAGCCTGCTCTCATCTATTTTCCAATTCAGACTTGGTCATTAAAGTTTAAAGGGATGAGTTAATAATTGATGAAAAACACATGTTAGACTTTTTAGGGTATGTGCACATGACTCTTTTTCACATGGATTTCACCTGGAATCTGCTATAAAAGGCTGCAAAAACTTTCCAAAAAATTTAAATAGTGCACAATGTAGAAACGACATTACTGTGCACATGTTCCATTATAAGTCACTTCTTTTAACCGCATCAAGGTTTGGAAACAGAGGAGCGGTTAAAAAAGTGACATGGTCTGTCGTCAGGCGGATACCGCTAGTAATCAGTCCTCTCTCTACTTCACAGTATAACGTGAAAGCCACTTGCATTTTTCTAAAGGGGAAATTTCTCATGGGGAAATGTAGTCGTTGTGCCGGTGTCTATGTTGCCATGTAATTAACTGATTCATTATAAAGAGTCAACGGATTAAAGAAAAAAAAAGTTCACAGTCCACCTGATTCAGGTTTTATAACTGGATGCAAACCAGGTGACACAGAATAAAAATAACACATTTAAAAGTGGAAAGGGAAGTGTCAATGCAGCCTTATATATAATCCTGGTTTTGACTAAAGCCAGCTTCACACCATGGTGTGATGAAGTCCGGGGCTGTTCGGTGTGAACCAGACAAACCTGGAGCTGATTTTGCACTAATGCATGCCTATGGTGCCAGACAGGGCCGGATGGCAGCTATTTGCCTTCCGGTTTTGTCCCTTATCGGCAGCATCAGGCTGCATTCATTTTTCTGCTCCGGACACAAAAATGGAGCTTGCATCATTTTTGTGTCCGGGGCAAAAAATGTAACCAAACCAGATCCTGACGGATTCTCCCGGATCCGGCGCCCCCTAGCATGAGAGTCTATGGGGCGCCGAACCTGACAGAGAATCTGTCAGGTTCCCGGACGGCGGGTGCTGAAGCTCAGCGGCGGCCGGCGCTGAACTTCAGCACCTGGAGCTGTCCCCTGCCGAGATTTCAGGACCCACGGCTTGCGTGACATTTCAGCAGGGACAGCTCCTAAACCCTGCGATCTGCAGATTCCGGCACAAAACAGGACCGGAGGGCATATTTGCCTTCCGGTTCTGTTTGCCTGGGACTGTCAGGTTCTGTCCGGTGTTTCCTCCAAAACACCAGGCAGAACCTGATACAGAACCAGACAGAAATCTGTGCAGGAAATTCTCTCGCTCTCTCTGCATTTTTGTACAAAAACGAATCCTGTAAAAAAACAGAATCCGGGACCATATTTGACATCACTTTCCACACATCCTGCCTTGTCCGTTTATGTCTGGGTGGTCCTGCAAAAAACACGATCCACACGGACAGGCAAAAACCGTGGCGTGAAGCAAGCCATAAATAGTTTAAAGACGTGAGAAATAAAATGGAATGTGTACAGCAATTTCGTTTTGACATTGCCGCTCATTGTGCTCATTTTATGGAAAAATTTATCAGGCAGATTCCATCTGAAAAAGACATTGCTTGCACATAGGGTAAGGGTGTGCAAACAAAGATTTTTTTGAGGCAGTCAAAAATCATGAGTTTTACATGCAGAACCCGGTATAGGAAACTGGTACGAGTCTTTGATTATGTGTAAATAGAATATTTTTGCAAAGGTTGAGACATTTTGAATTTTTCATTGGAGAATTTCCTATTACCGTAGTTTCTATTCCAAATTCTTCCAGTAAAATAAAATAAAATAAAAAAAATTCCTTTTCCTGCTTTTTGCAGCCTTCTGATTGGCCAGTGTCTAGATTAGAGAATTCCTGAAGTGCTTTCTGCAGCCTTCTGATTGGCCAGTGTCTAGTTTAGAGAAGCTTCCTTCAAAATCCCTTTAAAGAAGTAAAATGTCCTTCCTTTTCAGAAGATCGGGTAAAAAAAAATAGAAAAATAAAATTGCAACAGCAAATAGGATTTCCCATAGAAATGAGTTGGAAGAGATCTGCAAGAATATTGAAGCCTAGGAGGATTTTGGAAAAAAAAAAAAACCCTCCTGAAATAACCCTGTGTGCACAAGGTCCACATTTACCTGGACTGTCACATTTACGGGACAATTTAGAGGGTCTGCTAAGCTGATCCATGGATAACTAAAACTATGTACTATCCAGAAAGTCATTACTCAGTGTATTCGTCTTTACAAAGACTTAGCAGTGCAGATTTACATCAGTGGTTTGTAACTAACGTCTTGGTAACTACAACTCCCAGCATGCTGCGACTTTTTAGAACAGCTGGAGACCATCACTTTTGCAGATGACTGGTTTGCATCAAGTCACATACCAGGCTCATTGATATAGGAGAAATATGCAATGCTAACAAACACCGCTGCTTGTAACAGATAAACCCGCAATACCACTGCCATAGTGCTCATCCCATATCTTCGCCTGTCTTTATAGTTCAATCTTCATATTGTCTGAGCCTTGGAGAAAACGTTCAGGAAAACCTCTCAAGTCAGTGTTGAAGGAGCCAGGCCCAGGCCAAAGTGAAGGACGAGTAATCCATCCTGAAAATAAACGATGGAGAACATGAACACACTATAATAGGATATATTGGTCTTACATTAATGGAGTCAAGTAAATAGATAACCAGCACCAAGCGGGCACAGAAGCAAAAAGCGTGCAGGGAAATTTGATGCAATATTTCCCATTATTCATGGATTAAAGACTTTCAATTGCATTACATTATACACTTACATATATCATCAGCATGGAAGTAAAGACAAGCCCTATTACATTACCATAAAGCTATGAACTTGTTAACAAGCTAGCTTCTCTTACCCGGTCCCCGGGCACCTGTGTTAATTGCTCACTGGCCGCCAGGCTGTCTGCCAGCTGGCATCATGTCTCCCTGCCACTCGTAGATTTCTCGGCAGAAACACCCTGCTTGGATTTAAAGCTTCAGTGCACAAGACTCCCGGTGTGCAATATTCTGGCGGCAGCCATGTGTTATTCCTTAGGGCCGCTTTACACACACCAACGTCTGTGACCAACTTCTGAACAGATCTCTGGTTGCAGTGAAATCATGGACACATTGCTCCATTTTGTGGCTGTGTACAAATGGAACAATGTGTCCATTATTTCACTGCAACCAGAGATCTGTTCAGAAGTTGGTCACAGAAGTTGGTGTGTGTAAAGCGGCCCTTACTTTTATCTGCCCCTTCTCCTATTGAGTAGCATGAGATTGCAGGATCACTTTATGACACGTCCGTTTGTGTTCTATGGAGACACACAGGTCTGATAAGAACTTTATACATAAATCAATAGGATATCATAGTTTAGATATTCTTTACAGGGAACCTGTCAGCAGGATTTCAGCCCCCAAACTATTTATATGCGCATGTGGCTCTTTCAAAGACAATTTCAGTAATACTGTTAAGCCCCAGTCACACCTATCGAGATCACTGTTTCGTCACAGGTTTTGTGACCATTATTTGATCGTCGGGCTCCCGCTGGACAGCATGTATCGGTGAGTTTCACACCTTAACATCGACCTCGTTGGCGACTCAGAACTCAGCCCCGTAGGTCTGAGTCGTCAGAGTAGCTGCTGTGTGACAGGGTCCCAACGACCGCCGAGGTCGTTATACGGGTCGCAATATCGTTGCTGCGTCGTTGAGTAGATCTGACTGTTAGACATCTCACCAGTGACCATGTAGCGACGTTCCAGCGATCCTTACCAGGTCATATCATTGTCGGGATCGCTGGAACGTCGACAAGTGTGACGGGACCCTTATATGGCCAGCCTATTCCTTCATTACTGAATTTATATGTAAATGAGGCTGAATAACTAATTGTGGATCTAAAGCAGTAAATAGAATGAGACGGCACTCACCGCTGGTGTGATGTCAGTCGGCTTCTTTATTATTCATTCGTGCGGGTGGATCTAAAGCCTCTGTCACTCCAGCTCTATTCCCTGCCCAGTGTCACCTCCCCTGCTTGACTGATGACTTATTTTCCTGAAGTCATACAACATAAAGGCTTTTAGTCAAGCAGGAGGAGGAGGAGACGTTTGGCGGAGAACAGAGGTGAACTGACAGAGGCTCAGATCTACAAATAATTCTTTAGCATCACTTGCACATCAACACAAACGCTGATCAGTAATGGTGGAACGGACTGGCCACGAGAAGGGATTGCTGGATTTGAAAAAGAGATGACAGTAGCAATGACTTGATTTACTACCCAGGCAATCATGATCCACAGCACTGATGTCAGTATAGATGAAATGCTGCAGACAGTAAGAGGATGCTGCAATCACATGTGGAGCACAACAATGTTTGATGACTCCACACATAGTGCAGGTGAAATAACTATTGAACACATCTCCAACTCTCTATGTAAATATATTTCTAAAGGTGATATTGACATTCATCTCTCACCAGCTGTTGGTAACAACCCATCCAATCCACACAGGCAAAGAAATCAAAACACAGAAGTCAAGAAATTAAAGGGACTCTGTCAGGTTATTTTTCAGTATGATACTAATAGTACGTTTGAATAGTACTTGAGTAGACCTTTCAGAATATGTAAAAATCATTAATGTACCCTGCATAGTCTCTTGCTATAAGCACCTTCACACCCTGTAAAAGTAACTGTCATGACTCATGAGCTGTCAGAGTCACTGTCTGTGTTATTTAAATATCTATGCCTATCCAAGCTGGTATCTGTCTCTCCCCTCTGCTGAAGTTACACTGAATCTATCAGGCGTCTGGGGAGGGGGTTGAGAGGGGGTAGGTGTTTTGTGCTACAAATCTTGTAGTAACATCACTACAGTCTGTCCTATCTGTAAAAGATTTCTGTTTATATAAACATTGGTTTTCCTGCAGACATGTAATGTGAGTATCTGCTGAGCAAATGTTCATATAAACACAAATAAATATCTCAGAGCACACACTACGTGCCTCAGATACACAATGAAGATCTCAGAGCTGCATCTATAGAGAGAACATACCTTCTCCACCTCCCTTCTCATCTTTCTGCAACAAGTCACACAGAATACAGATCAGAGAAAGGCAGGGCTGTGTAGTGATGCATGAATATTCATTCCTGGGGAGTGTTCAGCAGAAAACGCACTGTGATTGACAAATGGAATTAATCTTTTATTTTGAAGTTTACACAGGATAGGAGGGAAGTATAAATAATAGAAATACATGGAGAGCTTAAAGAAAAGAATTAGAAAATGATGAGTTACATATGGATTTTCGACCTGACAGATTTCATTTAAGTGATGTCAAATAATGAGAAATGACACAGGGAAAGATGCCTCCTGTATGTAGAAACTAGTCACATGCATTGCTCAGGTGTGATTTTTGGCCATTTTTCCACACAACACTTTTCACATCCTTAAGGTCCCTTGGCAGCATGGACTGATAGGTGGGAGCAGCGGGACTTTTCCCTCCTCCGGCCTGCTTTAAATCATTTGCCGCCAAGCAGCCATGGCATTTAGGCAGTGGAGCCAGATGTGAAGAGGGCAGGGCTGTTTCCCCAAAACAGGGCCCCACTCAGAACAATAAGGATGACAGGTCACATCTTGGTCCCTCCCACCAAC
>JARQOC010000006.1:76930563-76966582 GCA_033576535.1 Allobates femoralis | reverse complement strand
CAGGCGAGCTCTCAGAGGCGCCGACATCGCCCCTTTACATTAGGCAACGCAGGGGCGATGTAGCCGCCGATAGGTCACACCCCTACGTCGCCTATGTAATTGGTGGCTATGTCGCCAGGTGTGACGTCGCCTTAACCTTCCTAGCGTTATTCCCGAGCCTGACTCGGGGTTAACATTCACTACCAGAAGCGTTAACCCCGAGTCAGGCTCGGGCTTACCCGCGTTCGCGGCAGATGCGGTGAGAAAACCGCATCTGCCGCATCTGCCGCACTTGCGCCGCACTTGCGGCGCGGTTGCGGTAATCTGCATAGGAACCAACCACCTCTGATGACCCTCATACATTGTTAATATGTGCCCCTGCAGCCTAGTAAACCATTAGCAGCACTGTTGTTGTGTGCAAAGTGGCTGCAGTAGAAGTGAGATAATGATTTTATACACTTACATGCCTGCGTACTTGAGGCCGTCTCCGTGTGTGTGCTGGGACTTGTAGGCTGTGCTCATCATGTCTGCTCTCCCCCTCCCTTATGCACGCCCCCTCTCAGCCTGCTATACTGTGTGAGGCTGATTGCGTCATAAAGGGGCGGGGCTACCGAAATGCCACGATTTAGCCCCGCCCCTTTATGACGCAATCAGCCTCACATCACTATAGCAGGCTGAGAGGGGGCGTGCATAAGGGAGGGGAGAGCAGACATGATGAGCACAGCCCACAAGTCCCAGCACACACAGGGAGACGGCCTCAAGTACGCAGGCATGTAAGTGTATAAAATCATTATCTCACTTCTACTGCAGCCACTTTGCACACAACAACAGGGCTGCTAATGGTTTACTAGGCTGCAGGGGCACATATTAACAATGTATGAGGGTCATCAGAGGTGGTTGGTTCCTATGCAGATTACCGCAACCGCGCCGCAACCGCGCCGCAAGTGCGGCGCAAGTGCGGCAGCTATGCGGCAAGTGCGGCAGATGCGGTTTTTTAACCGCATCTACCGCGAACGCGGGTAGCCCGCTTTTAGCAAAAAATTCTAGAACTAAACAGACCGCCAGGGAGGCTACGGAATGAAGTGCAGTTGCAATAACTTCTCTCCAACGATGAAAGTTGAGATATAAGGGGCTGTAAGAAAAGTGACAGACTGACGTGGCAGATTTCTCATTGATTTGAATGGAACTTGCAGAACTCCATGTGTATTTTGTTAAAACAACCCCATATAGATAGATGAGACAGATTTTTAGTTGCCCAAATCTCACCCTTATGGCGTATGAATTTGTATTGATGACTGCTGTATTATTGATGTAGACAGCGATCCTCCAATCAGAAATGAAAGATCTCATAATAAGACCTTAAGTTGTGACTTAGAGGATGGAGGGGAGGGATTGTGGGAAAACACCGGGGATGCTGGCATCCTCCTGCCAGAGGCTGGCTTCACATTAGCGTTTGTGTCTGCATGCTGATGGCATGCAGACACAAACGCTGTCAAAAGCAGGGTGTAAATGATGTGTCCGCAGCGGATAATATCCGCCTGCGGACACATCACTAGGGAGCCCGGCCAGCCAATCGGCGCTGTCCGGGGGCGGGCCGGAGGAGGAGTTCATCGCCGGAGATCTCCGTCCCCCGGTAAGCTCCGGGACGTGTCGGCGGGGAGAACAGCTGATTTGACAGCTGTTTGAATCTCCCGCGCCGACACCGAGAGGAGATGTCGGCGCGGGAAGATTCAAACAGCTGTCAAATCAGCTGTTTCTCCCCGCCGACATCGCTAGCAGATTACCGGCGGCGGGGAGGAGGAGAACATCAGAGGCTCCAGCTGATCTCCCGGTGGCCGTCGGTGAGCTCCTGTGACATCACCGGCGGCCACCAGGAGAGATCTCAATGTGATCCGCAGCGTTCTCCTGCGGTGTCATGCAGAGGACACTGAGGACCGATTGAGATCAATGCATTTTTTGTGCGCTTGCAGGCGCTTGCGGATAGAGCAAGCGCCGCGAACGCACAAAAAAATGCTGCAAGCTGCGTCTGGAGTGCGGTCGGAGGGCGCATAAATTATGCGCATCCGAACGCAAATGCTGCCAAACGCAGCCATACGCAGGCACATGCGTTCCCATGTTAACCATAGGAAAGCATGTGCGCAAGCGTTTGGCTGCGTTTGGTACGCAGCGTTCCATACGCTAATGTGACCCAACCATACCAGCATGTGTGCAGTCTGTCTGTGCAATGGAAGAATTGTACCAATGTGTCATGGGTGTTTTATTTACAAGGTCTGATGATGACAGGAAAAAAATAAATCACAAAGTTGCAGCATGCCCCATTGAGAACATGCACCTCTACCCGAGCCATTGCTGTTTGCTGACTGGCATATTTTCTAATAAACCCATCTCTATCCAGCCTCATGCACAATTTCTACATTTTTTTACAAATTAGAAAAATTTTTTATGGAGGTGAGGGGGATTGGAGTAATGACTTTTCATGAAAGCAGAGAGGATATTCTTGCTGATGGGTTCTCTAAGGCAAATAAAAGAAAAATATACTGTTTTTTATGACAGAATAACCTAGCATATATTGTACGTTTTTTGATGCATTTTTCCTTGCAGCTGTTCTAAAATCTGCAAGGGGAAATCACAACCCAGCAAAGTGAATGAGATTCTGATGTGCAGCGCCCCCACCTTCAGCACCTTCAGGTTTTTTTCTTTGCAAACTTTGGTGCAGAAAAAAAAGCAATATATTCACCTTTTCTGCATTTTTCTTGTTTTTCCCATAGACTATATGATAGAAACACAGGGGAAAATATGCACAATAAAATGCACAAAACACAGCTTTTGTTGGCAGTGTTTTTCCTATCATCAGATATGTTTTTGATGCAAAAATGTTCTGCTAGTTGGTCACATAAATTAGGCTATGGTATTTGGTGCAGAAATGTTCGGCTGGGTATGCACATAGCCTTAGAGAGCTGGCATTGTTCCCTTTGCACATGCACTAGACTGAGTGGATGCTGTGGCCCTCTGGGACCAAATCCCCCAATATGTCACACCCCTCCAGTTATATGTCATGTATATCACTGTTGGTCTGGTTCCCATACATATGGCGGTAATATGTGGTCACGGTGTGGCAGTATTATTTTTACTTTGTGTAGCAGCATTGTTGGTGATATTGGTGTTTGTATAATGGGATTTGTTTAGTATCAGTATAGTGATGTATGGACTTGTGTAGTGGCATTATTTGCAAACTTTTATACTGTATTTATATATTAGTGTTTTTTTTTTTACGGTTCTTAATTGGGGATGGGTTACACTTTCTTATAGAACTTATCAGACTCCCAGGGGTGCTCACATCAAAGCAAAAACCTGGGGGCTGCAAGGGTGGTGGAGGCGGGGGAAGGATCCAAAACCTGCCCTAGAGCCCATATGAGTCTAGTTACACCCCTAGCCATAGACATAATAATGATGCACAGCCATAAATAATAAACTATAAAACAATTATACCAGGGGACAGAAATGCACAGTAGGAGGCCAGACCGAGAAATCCTGGAAAGAAGAAACTTGATGCTGGTTTCTACATTTGGAAACATTGATTGAGATCGGCGACAGATGAAGGCTTTCTTCAGAACACAATTGCGGCTACTAATCATCTTGAGACTGTAAATGATTGTATGTCAGTCATAAATTATAAGCACATACACAGAGGGAACAAGATAAGAGGATTTATGCCTCACATTCATTACTGCAGGACACAAATTGGCTGATCCTTCCGGCTGACCCAACACTCACAATTAAAGGTGACACAATTAAAGAAAACCTGTCACCAGACAGACAGACAGACTGACCCCTGCCGAATACAGAGCATCTGCTGGAGCTGAAAGCACAGCTCAATTATTATACCGCATCACACGGGGTGGCAAGAGCCGGATTTACACAACTTGGGAAGTGGAGGTGTTTCTGAATTGGTTTATAATAGATAAATTGAGAACAAATTCACTTTAAAGGCGGCCGTCACACGTACAATATCGAAGCGATATTGTTAGCGATCACGTGCACGCGCTTATCGCTACAATATCGCTCACATCGCTGTGAGGATGTCACACAGACGATCACCAGCGATGTGAGCAGCGAGATCGCTGGTAACTATGGTACACATCGGGTTACTAGGCGCTGCGCGCGCTTAGTAACCCGACGTTTACATAGATACCATCTCCCAGCATAGGCTCTGCCGCTGGGAGATCAGTTCATCGTGGTGTCACACACCACGATGAAGCAGATTGATCTAGCGATTATCGCTTGATATGAGCTCCGGCTCCATATCTGCGATGTAACGATAAAGCGATTTTACATTGTAAAATCGCAGTAGCGATGCACAAACGATATCGCTTAAGCACCAAAAAGCAGATCGCTTAATGCTATATGGTGTCATTAAATTGAACCGTGTGACGGCCGCCTAAAAGGAATGTGTCAAGAAAAATGACGTATTGTTTAAATCAGGCTTTTCTCTTAGGCTACCTTCACATTTGCGTTCCCCTCCGCAGCGTTCTGTGGAGGGGATCCGCAATGTGAGCCCCTATGTTTATAATGGGAGCGCACGGTACTGCGCTTGACTGCGCATGACCGTGCGCTCCCATTCACTGCCATATGTGATTACAAATCACCCAGTCTCGTCTGTACCAAAAATGCAGCATCACTACCCCCCTGATGAAGTAATTTACAGTTCTAATACGAAACGTACGTTGGGGTCCGGACCTGGGGGATCCTCCACTGCCTAGGGGCTTTGCGCTATACAGTGTGGTAATTACCTTGGTGCACAATTTTACTGGGGTCACCTTTCGGTTCTCCTTAGACTATACCTTTGGCAGTAGGGATTCAGGTTTTTCTGATATTGCACTTGCACTTTATAATATATGGTACCATGCATTCCTGAACCTTGTTGTATTATAAGTGGTCTATGTTATTATCCACTGTGACTTGTATTGTGTACTGTAATTGGTTAATTTAATACTGTCACGCTATCACTGTATGCACTTTGTCCCAAGCATTGTTTGCTCTCATCCTTTTACCGTTTGAAGCCAGTTCATTTGCAATAATAAATGAAATATACTTGTGCATACTTCCTCTCCTTGTTCTTTTATATATACTCTGTTTTGGAGTTGTACATGGTGTATGTGAGCTAACACTCACCACCAATGTAATATGGGTTGTATGGAATTTTATTCTAATGTTCTTCTCATCCCTTATAACCTCTCCGTCCCGAAACCCCAAACAGCTCTTCAAAACTTTCAACTCCTTACTTCGCCCGCCTGCTCCTCCCCCTTCCCCCTCATCTCTGCTGAAGACTTTGCGACTTCTCAAGGAGAAGATCGACAAGATCGAAGCAGCTTTGTCCACTATCCCACAACTCCCTTCTTCACTACACTGCCCTCCTCCTCCATCAGCCACTTCCCCCCCATAACTGAAGACCAACTCTCCTCCCTCCTGTCTAAGTCACACCTCACCACCAGCGCCCACGACCCACTCCCATCCCACCTCATTCCGAAACCACACCTCCATTTTCATCCAGCCCTCACCCACCTCTTTAACCTTTCACTTTGCACTGGTGCCTTCCCCTCGGCCTTCAAACACGCCCTAATCACGCCATCCTAAAAAAAACCTCACTTGACCCTACCTCTGTCTCTAACTATCGCCCCAGATCTCTTCTCCCATTCGCCTCTAAGCTACTTGAACAGCACGTCCACTCCGAACTGTCCTCTCACCTCTCCTCGTGCTCCCACTTCGACTGCCTACAGTCCGGCTTCCGACCCCTCCATTCCACCGAAACAGCCCTGACTAAAGTCACCAACGACCTACTGACCGCCAAGAACAAACACCACTACTCCATCCTCCTCCTCCTTGACCTGTCTGCCGCCTTCGACACGGTTGACCACTCCCTTCTTCTCCGGATCCTGGAATCCCTTGGCATCACCCACCTTGCCCTCTCCTGGATCTCCTCATACCTAGCGGACCGGACCTTCAGCGTCTCGCACTCCCACACCTCCTCCTCACCCTACCCCCTTTCTGTCGGAGTCCCTCAAGGTTCGGTCCTGGGACCCCTACTTTTCTCCATTTACACTCTCGGCCTAGGGCAACTCATCAAGTCCCATGGCCTCCAGTACCACCTCTACGCTGATGACACCCAAATCTACCTGTCCGGCCCTGACATCACCTACCTACTCTCCAAAATCCCACAATGCCTTTCCGCCATCTCATCCTTCTTCTCTGCTCGCTTCCTTAAACTCAACATGGACAAACTGAATTCATAGTCTTCCCCCCAAGAAATTCCACCCTAGCTCCCAACCTATCCATCTGCATCAACGACTGCGCCCTCTCCCCAGTCCCCCAAGCCAAGTGCCTCGGGGTAATCCTTGACTCCTCCCTATCCTTCAAGCCCCACATCAAGGCCCTCACCACATCCCTCCGGCTCCAGCTCAAGAACATCTCACGGATCCGCTCCTTCCTCACCCACGACACCGCTAAAACACTCATCCATCTTTATCTCCCCCTTGGCTACTGCAACCTCCTTCTCAATGGCCTCCCGGCTAACTCCCTCACACCTCTCCAGTCTATCCTCAACTCCACTGCCCGACTAATCTACCTGTCCTCCCGCTACTCCCCTGCTTCCCCTCTGCCAAGCCCTTCACTGGCTCCCCGTCTCCAAGAGATCCCAATTCAAAACACTAACCATGGCGTACAAAGCCATACACAACCTGGCCCCACCATACATCTCCGACCTGGTCTCCCGATACCTACCCTCACGCAACCTCCGCTCCTCCAAGAACTCATCTCTGCTCCCCCCTCATCCCTCTTCGCACAACCGAGTCCGAGGACTTCTCCCGGGCATCTGCCTTACTCTAAACTCCCTGCCCGAACACGGCAGACACTCTCCTACCCTGAGTAGCTTCAAGTGTCACCTGAAGACTCACCTGTTCCGTCAAGCCTACAACCTGCCATGAGACCCAAGAGACCGCCCCATACCTGACATTCCCTATCCTACTGTATCCTAACCGCCCCTCATAGACTGTGAGCCCTCGTGGACAGGGTCTCCTGCCCCTCCTGTACCTGTACGTCCTGATGGCCTAGATTTAGTGTACTTGTTCTTGTCTCCCTTATCCTCATGTAAAGCGCCATGGAACCTAATGGTCGCTATATAAATAAATAATAATAATGATGTTGCATTTCTGGTGCGGACGAGACTGGGTGATTTGTGCGCAGGCATCCGCCTGCACACAGATCGCATATGGCAGTGAATGGGTGCGCACGGTCATGCGCTGTCAAGCGCAGCACCGTGCGCTCCCATTATAACATAGGGGCTTGCGGTGCTGCGGTCACATTGCGGATCCCCTCCGCAGAACGCTGCGGAGGGAACGCAAATGTGAAGGTAGCCTTACAGGTATTTAAAGAAAATAAATATTGGCATAGGTTTTTACATGTCCCAATCTTTATTAAAAATAAGACAAACAAACAAAAAGTGTGGAATTTTGCAATTTTTAAACTGCCCTCTGGGTCTTTTTTAGACAACTACTCAGGGCCAGCTCCAGGTTTTCATGGGCCCCAGGCTTGAGAAAGGATACTATACCCGAAATGTCGCCATGCCATTGGGCATTAAATTCTACAATTACGGGTACATTAATATTTTGGTGCTAGATTTTTTCATTATATTTATATATATTATAACTAGAATAGACCCGATCTATTGCATCGGGAGGGCAGTCTCTGTGCCTGTGTCCACTTGTGCACTCTCTCCTGTCTGTGCAGTCTCTTCCTCGTGCGCTCTGTCTCACTTGTGCCTTTCTCTCCGCTCTTTGTGCTCTCAGCCCCAGTATGCGCTGTATCTACCTGTGTGCGCGCTCTCTCCTATGACTCTGCCTCCCCCTGTGCCTTCTGCCTACCGTGTGCCTGCCTCCCATCACTGAGCTACCATACAATGCTCACCACTGAGTCACCATACAGTGCTAACCACTGAGCCAACATACAGTGCTAACCTACTGAGTCACCATAGAGTGCTAACCACTGAGCCAGCATACAGTGCTAACACCACTGAGCCAGTGTCGAGCCCCAGGCCCTGGGGTACTCAGGTATCAGGCTCAGTGGTTGTTTCACGGGGATGTCACGGGTGGCAGCGCCTGAGCCCGTGGCCTGGGTGACAATTCGATAAGGGGTTATGTACAGGGGATAATAGTTTATTGTCATGTACGCCACCTGTAGTACCTGTTGATGGGTCACCAGCGCCACCACAGTCCTCCGGAGGGCGATGGTATTGCAGCAAGGGCAAGGGTAGTGAAGCTCCCTACAGGTGGAGCTGGTCCTCCGGGGCAGCGTAGAGTAAAGGGGCAGCTTGGAATGGGACTTGTGGCCAGGGTAAAAAGCAGTAAGGCAGTCTATAGGAGGCTGGGGAGGAGAGGAATAACACACACACTCTGAAGAAGTCTCTTTTACCTTTTACTGATGGCATGCACAGGTAAAGATGTCAAGGGCACTGTCGGGTGACCAGGTGCACAGTGAGTCTCCACAGCAAGTGGGTATAAGGCCTCCTCAGGTTCCCCGCTTTCTCTGAAGCCCTGTCTGTATGCAAAACGACTGGCCTCCTCACTTTCTCTGGTCCTTACTCTCGACTCCTGCACGGTCCACGGGTTACCCTCTCTGATCACTGCGGTGCTACTCCACACTACGGTGTCTGGCTCCCTCTTTCTGGGTAGCCGGGGGACCGGGAGAGCTGAAGTCTCCATGGTGTGCCGGGGTATTCTGCAGTCCTAAAGTGTTCATGCAGGTGCGGATCCCCGAAGTCCGGTACGTCTTGGATGAACCTCCACCGGTTCCTCGCTCCCTTCGCTCTGCTCCTTGCCTTCTGTCCACACTCCTAGACTTGGCTCAACGTAGAAGGGTCACTCGGTCTGGGCCTAACCGCGGCACCGATCACCAGGACGTCTTCGCAGCTCTCCTAGCGTCTGCACACTTTAACTCCTCCCCCAGCAGCAGTATTTACAGGGGATCTCACCTAAAGTCAGTGAGTTTAGCTCCCCCTACTGTGCTGGGGTGGAAGGTGTTGCATGTAGTAGGTACCTGCTGTGGAAACCCAGCTGTGCAGTAGAGAAGGCTGTGGCTACCTGCGTGAGCAGGGCGCAACACCAGCATACAGTGCTAATCACTGAGCCACCATACAGTGCTAACCACTGAGCCACCATACAGTGCTAACCACTGAGCCACCAATATAACAGTGGTAACCACTGAGCCACCGTACAGTGCTAACCACTGAACCACCATACAGTGCTAACCACTGAGCCACCATATACAGTGCTAACCACTGAGCCACCATATACAGTGCTAACCACTGAGCCACCATACAGTGCTAACCACTGAGCCACCATATACAATGGTAACCACTGAGCCACCGTACAGTGCTAACCACTGAGCCACCATACAGTGCTAACCACTGACCACCATACAGTGCTAACCACTGAGCCGCAGTTCCGTGCTAACCGCAGGGCCGCCGTACAGTGCTAACCGCTGAGCCAGCTTTAAATTTCCCGCCGATACTGCGCTGCTCCGTTGATTGGTTGCTGCTGGAAGCGTGACCAATCAGCGAAGCGCCATTCAAAGCAAGCGACGCGAGCGCTGTTGGTGGCTGTTGTCAGCGGCGACCAATCAGCGCTCACGCCTTGGGGGGAGACATGAATTCATATCTCTCGCCAAGGCGCGAGGCGCTTCTCAGATCACAACGACCCCTGCACACCCACATTAGATGCTTCAATACAAAAGACTGGGTCAGAGTCTGTTCATTCGTGGCTATGTATATGTGTTAATTCTTGAAACAAAAGGAAATCCGTGATTAGAAAAGCCCCTGATGCCAATATGAAAATTGCAAGGGTTCTATGTTTCTTTTTTCACTACAGGTTGTACCATTTAAAAAACAAAACAAAACTGAATATTACTTCTCTTCTGTATTTTTAATGATCTAATTCTCACATATGGGAATAAGGGGTTTTATGTTGGGGCGGGGGTATATTATTTTTTGCCTATGTGTTTGCAATGTTTGAGGATTTTAAGAAAACTATAATAACTGCTATTACTTCATTTAAAAAAAATATGGAAAAAAAATCTTAAAGAGATAAATGTAACAAAAAATCAGATTTAAACAATAGGTAATTTTCTGTAACTAAATTTTCGACAAATATTCTAAAATATATTTCTCCTTTATTTGCCTACAGCTTGGTGGGAAGTGTGCAGCTCGGACCGGTCCTGTGCACTTCTCAGTGATCGATGTGGGGGGGGGGGGATCAGGACCTCTACTTATCTGCAGGCAATTAAAGAGTCTAAATAAGATTCAACAAATAATGGTCGAAATTATAGCTCCTATTGAAATGATATAATATGTATGGCTCAAATCACAGATTCCACATAAGTTGTCAGTTTCCAGACTATTGAAATAAAAAAGATCTAAGACTTTCTTGTTCTGTAGTAATATCCGGGTCACTCACCTGACAGGCTGCGTTCAATTCCATCTTCCTTCTTAGGAATTTCTCAACGTGTCCTATAGTAGCTTCTCCTGAGACACGTACAAACTTTTTCTCCAGAGGCTAATACAGTGATAAAAGACAGTGACCAGTGTATTAGCACCGGTGTAGGACTCACAACATTCACAAAATTCATACTTTTTAGTCTAGGCTCAAGCAAAAAGTACAGGAACTGATTGATGGCTATGAAAATGATAATATAGAGAGAATTTCTTGGCCCATTTCGTTTTTTTTGCATATGAGAAAAAACTGTGTTTTTCATCAGTGTGCTGAATGAAATATGCAATCTTTAAAGGGATCTTGTCACCTCCAAAACGCCTCATAAGCTAGCAAAACATGTCCCTGCAGCATCCTATCACTAATCTCACACTTCTTTTGTCTCCCAAAAGCATCCTGTGAAAGTGGATAAAAACGTTTTAATACTCACTCATTAGTGATTATAATTAGCAGGGGCTATATTCTTTAGCCCTTAGGGCGTGTTGTTTTGCAGGCTCCAGGATCCACCCTCTCTCTGTCTGTGCTGCTGTGATGTGGAGCTGAAAGCAGGACTAATGATTTGCATTCTGTGAGTGATAGAGAGGGGGGAGGGTAAAGCCTGCACAAGCAAAGCACACAGACAGAGAGAGGGTGGATCCTGGAGCCTGCAAAACAACCCTCCCTGGTGACTAAAGAATATAGCCCCTGCTAATTATAATCACTGATGAGTAAGTATTAAAACGTTTTTATGCACTTTCACAGGATGCTTTTAGGAGACAAAAGGAGTGTGAGATTAGAATAAAAATAAGAAAAATAAAAAAAACTTGAAAAATGGATGCCATACAGATTGAAAAAAAAGTAAATAAATTATCCAGGCTTCTTACACATTAAAGATTAAAAAATAAAAATGGACAGCCCTCAAATGACACAGGTGGCATATGATTACTACTAGCGCAGAGCCAATAGTGAAGTATTAGGGTTCAGATTATTCCAACCAAATACTTTTTACTATTCAGGTATTTGTCTCAAATACAGAACAAGTCAATGAGGAACTCGAATATTTTGCATTAGGTTCATTATTCAAGATGATTACCTAAATAATAACAAGTATTTGGTTACAATA
Source organism: Allobates femoralis (assembly GCA_033576535.1). Taxonomy (NCBI): domain Eukaryota; kingdom Metazoa; phylum Chordata; class Amphibia; order Anura; family Aromobatidae; genus Allobates; species Allobates femoralis. The sequence continues at coordinate 76,954,966 of JARQOC010000006.1, read as the reverse complement.
GTCGGAACCTGAATATTTGGTTTGATCCACATGTTAGATCATATAATGGACATGTTTGTTAAGAGACAATAAAAAAACAAAGAAAAACAAAAACCAGACACGTGAGCATGCCTATTAAAGTATAACGGTATGTGTTCGAACTATTTAAGAACATGCGCACGAAAAACGGACATCTATGAGGTCATAACTAGAGATGAGAAAGTCAATTTGAAGGATACCAGTCCAGCAGCCATAGAATAGTGGCATTGCGGCTGGGCCAGGGTCCTTCCTCTACTGATTGCTGCTGGTCCAACTACTTCACCTTGATGTGGTGGGATGGCTTGTTACAAAAATGTATTTACTAAGTACCTTGGTATTTATTAGCATTCGCTTTTTACTTTTTTATTTATGGCAGGGTATTTTTTCATACTTTTTTCTTAGGTTTTGTCCAACTAATAATCCAGAGAACAGGGCTTCCTATGGCCCCAACTTGTCCAACTAATAATCCAGAGAACAGGGCTTCCTATAGCCCCAACGTGTCCAACTAATAATCCAGAGAACAGGGCTTCCTATGGCCCCACTGTCCAACAATAATCAGAACAGGCTTCCAAGCCACGTAACTATAATCCAGAGAACAGGGCTTCCTATGGCCCAACTTGTCCAACTAATAATCCAGAGAACAGGGCTTCCTATGGCCCCAACAGAGAAGAGTTCAAGCACAGGCACCACCGCTCCATTCAGTCTTCCTTGAGACCACTGAATGGACATTGCTAACTCTGCTATCTCTGGTAGTTTCGTAAAGAAGTGGGCAGTGAGGTGTAACTTTAGGCAAGGCTCTGGATATAACCTCTCAGGTTTGGTGGGAGTCCCACTAGTTAGATCCCCAGTGATCAGGAAATTATCTCCTGTCCCACAGATAGGTGATAACCTCTATACTTTGTTCAAACCCTTTGAATGTGGTTGAACACTTTTGTTGAATGTCGGCCAAATATGCTGACAACCCAGCATTCTCCTACTGGCAAATGTCAAGGAAAACAAGGTTGGCATATAGTATTTCAGCATGCCCGATCCTTTGTTTTCACTGGAAATAAGCCACCACCAGAGGTATCCGACAGCTGTGCTCTGCCTCTCTTCCCTTTGAGGTCACAGCATGAGATGAGCACGCATGCCAGTGTATGGGAAGGGGGTGTTAGAAGAAATAGCTGTCCACAAAATTCTCAGCAATGTAACATAAGCCCAGCTGGGGTGGAAAATTAAAGCTGGGGTCATGAGAAGTCCATTTAGCCAGAAGACAATAAATGACAGTGAATCATTGCTTCCACGATACAACTTGGCTTGTCACATCAAGGTCCCGTCTTCACCAAGTATAAGAATATGACAGCTCTGCTCCTTCAGCAACGTTTTGGGAAGTTTCAGAGCTTCATAACATGAATACGGAAGTAGATATTAATCATTTATGAGCACAGTCCAGTCGCTGCAGTGGTTAGTCAGTGCCAGGGCTCCAGCCGAGACTGCAGACCTCAGCATCCGCTCAATCGTCACTTTATTGTGAGCGGCAAAACAGCAACAAAGAACAAACCACTCCTTTATGGGATTTCACAATGAACAGAGAAGGGCAGGGCACTCATCAATAAAACCTCCCCACCGGTGTATTCACAGGTAGCCTGACGTTCACATACATAACTATTAATAGCAAGATTACCGAATAGCAACAAGACAAAGCTGTAACCGTTCCTGACATCTGTTCTAAGTAATTGAATTTCCAATAAAATAACTGATATCGCTACAAAAAAAAACTGCAATGTGTCATTTGTCTGTAATTCTCTCTGGAAATGAATAAATAAACTTGATGTTAACATTCTCATGGGGACGTGTCATTACATATGACTACTGGCAGAAGGAACATTAACACCCAGTTGCCCACTTAAACCTATACTTCTGTTACACGTCGCAATATCGCAATGCAACATGGAAAAAACGTCACGTGGTGTGGTCGATGCAGTTGATATCGTTGGTGCGTTGTGTGGTGTAACAGGGCAATGTGACGGGAAAAAAAATCGCAGGTACAATATTGCAAGAAGATTGTGCAAGCCCTTCAACCGTACAATACTGCATATGCGATCTGGCATGATCGTGCAGTGTGACGGCGCAACTACGATGTTGAACGCAACTTCCCCTATTCACTACAGTGTTAATGCTCGTTCACTGGGTTGCTCATACCAGCGCACAAAAGTTGCGTACAACATCCTAGTTGCGTTGCCTGCCGATATCTCCGTGTGACATCTCCTATGTGATCTTGGACAAGTGCCAAAAACGTGTGCGCTCACGTGAAATTGTATGCGATATCGGAACGATATTGCGACGTGTAACGGTAACCTAACTTTCAGAGTAGACTTCATCTGAGATATTAGTTGGGAAATATCTGATCTCTTATACTGACTGCTCTTCACTATTTATTATGGGGGGGGGGTCTGGTGTAGTATGTCAATGTCACATAATAGACAAATAAATAAAGGGGGGGTTCAGGAATGAGAAAATAATTTGTTGGACTGCTTCTTTAATTTATTATCACACTCTGCACTTCTCTTATATATATATTGTAATTTCATCCATTCAGTTCAGTCTTCACTTTCTTCTCTGAATTCTGAATTGCAGATTCCACTAGGTTATGAATCCCATGATGCACTAGTTCATTGTAATACCGGGTAGCTGGAGTAGTTACCATCTCTGCCTGATTAGATTATCCTTCTCTTTATATCGTCCTAAATAAGCCAATATATTACAAGCACACAGTTAAGAGGCTTAAATGTGACGTCTATCATTATTATTGTGTAACAGGAGCTGTATAATCATCATCAGTAATTGTAATAGTAGTTTCTTTCCCCCACTGTGGAGAGCTTCAGTGGGTATTAAAGATAAATCATTAGACTACCATTTTAATGATTATGTTTTTATTATTAAGGTTTTTGATCCGGCCTAAGGGCTACACACTCTGCTGCAGCAAGACAAACAACAACAAAAAAAAAAAACATACTTTAGCTGTTAATATATCTTCTGATTTATCAAAATATGGTTGATTTGGTATTATGAGTAGAAGTAGGTGTGTACAACTCTGAACTCCATCCTACTATCTGTAGAAAGAAACACGCAATGTGTACTGTCTTCTACTGATCACAAAAACAGCGTTTAATATAATATAACTGCAGTTGCCATCACTGGTGATTAGTCGACGCAATTGTTAAGCTTATTGGGTTCCTATATAGGAGAGTTAAAGGGGTTGTCTGGGCTTTTTGTATACGGTAATTTGTAGGTTTATCTAGGCTGCAAAATGCTGACAGTTTATAATTTACACCTTGTCAGCATTTTGCATTTTTACCTAGATATTAATATTCTGCGTGAGTAGGAGCAGCTCAGCACCAACAAGAACCTGGCTGTAATGTCACTACCTGTCGTTTACACAGATTCTCCTAGAAGCAGGCCCCAGTCTCCTACAAACACGTACCCCCACCCCTCCGGTCTCAGTCTCAGCATACCCGGCTGCCCCAGGCTCCAACAAAGCTGCCTCTCTCCCAGTCTCCAATATGATCACCCACCCCCATTCACCTATGTAAACTGTGAATTGCACTGAGTGGTCATTTTCCGTCTGCAACACTGTGTCAAATCTGCAGGTGTGTGAAGGAGATAACCGCTCAGTGCACTGTGCTGCGGTGTGTGTGCTCACCTCCTTCCCCGTGCCGTCATTGAAGAGATCTTTTTATACTTCTTTTGTTAGTACATCTCTCTTGATCTCTGGTAGGTCTTCTTTAGCCATACCTTATCCTCCGAAAGAATCTCCTATATTCCAGGATATACTGGTTAGGAAACCCTTTCTTCCTATCCCTAGCTTTGTTCAGAATCTCTTCCAAAGCAGGACCAACTAAATATAACTTGGCCTTAGACTGAACATCCCCAGGCCAACACTTGAGCCACTGCGATCGACAAACCCGCTGATCTGGCTGCCAACTTCAACGAGTCTGCTGAGGAATCTGCCAAAAAACACTTTTCCTCCCCGCAAGAGAGGGAAAGTGGCCAGGATATTTTCCCTTGGATATTATTTCTTAGCTGACTCTCTAGTTGGTCCATTCAGATCATCATAGATCAGGCCATGCAGATCGCAGAAACAGACAGTTTCATGGCACCTGTTGAGGAATCCCAGGTATGTTTCAGGTACCCTTCACCATTCCAATCTAAGGGATCTTGCAGAATGAAAGTGAAGATTTCTTGGAGGACAGAGCCACTGCTACACCAACCTTCGGTACCTTATTATGGCAAACTTGCAGTTTAAGCAGCCAGATGTTCATGGTCATTACAGAGGGGCAGAGCTGAGGGTGGGAGTCATTGCTCGGGCACAGTCGGTGCAGAAGCATGAACACAATGGGCATGAATGAGCACCCAAAATTGATGGTGAGCTAACATGTAGAGGGCCTATAGATAAAAGGAGACACAAGAGGCGCAGATGGTGCCTTATCAAAAGGACACTTGGTTCGTTTCTAGGTCAGAAAGGGGTCCACTCACCTTTTCAGGTTGTGTCACCCACAACCAGTTTGAGTGCTTTAGCAGCTGCTGTAGAACCTCCACCGTCACGCCAAAACTGTGGGAAAACTGAAGTTCAAACAGGAATGGTTTCCACAGTCTGCGCTGCTGCTTCAATAAATGTACTCCAAAAGGATTGTTTCTTCCATCACTTTCTTTATTCCACCATAAACCAACGCGTTTCGGTGCAACCCTCGCAGATGTAACCTGAGGAAGGTGCGAGGGTTGCACCAAAACGCTTGGTTTATGGTGGAATAAAGAAAGTGATGGAGGAAACAATCCTTTAGGAGTACATTTATTGAAGCAGCAGCGTGGACCGTGGAGACCATTCCTGTTTGAACATGTAGAGGGCGTCACTGCCCCAATGTCATGGGCGTGACCAGGGCCGTATTTGGAGTTCTTGCTGCCCTAGGAACTTTCAGTGGTCGCAATACCCCCATTGATCAGTCAGACTAAGCATATGTGCAGACACAGCATTTAATTTTTCAGGAAGATCCGCAAATAAATACTAAAAAGAATGAACTCATGCACGGCAATGTAAAAATCACTTGCTGTTCATATGTTCAGTCTTTTGAGGTTTTTCTTTTTATTGCTGCTTTCACATCGGCGTTTTTTCAATCCTTGCAGATTCAGCATCACCACAACCATCATTTGTACACAGGTAGAATACCAAATCCATCATCAGTACATGACATTACAAGAACAATCAGTACAAGAATGCACCACCAGAACCAGTCAGTACATGACATCAACAGAACAATCATCAGTACAGCAATACAGCACCAGAACCACCGTCAATACATGAATACATCACCAAGCAGTTAATACAGCTATCACTTTCAATCTTAGGTTAGCCCATACCTTATAAACTTGTATTGCATGACTCTGCAACTCCCACCATTTCTTTAACAATGGTAAGGAGATGGTTGGAGTTTTTGTTGATACCAGCCATCCTCAAACTATGCAAAGTACAGAAGGCACAATACTGAGTACTTAGTAGTTGCAGGTAGCAGCATGTAAAGAGTAACAAAGGGGTGGTCCGAAGGCTAAGTCATATTCATTCTAAATCCCTATCTGTTTAGTGCCAAAATCTAAACTATTTTCTAATATACTTTCATTAACAATTTCCTATACTTTCCTAACTACACCATCTGTTATTCTCTTTTTTTTTATATGCTTGCTTTTTGAGGACTCTTCGTTTGAGAATCCCAGTGAATGCTGGAATACTAAAACAAGATGTCATCGGGGGCAGAGGCTGCAGTCACTGTCGCAGCCTTGATCCCTCCCTGAAGTGAAGCATCATCAATGACACTCATCTCAGGGGCTGGGCTTGTCCCCAACACGATGTGCACTGTATGATTTGCACAATGACAACACATATTTTCTGTTGCCAGTTTAGATCAGCAGAAAAAAGCTGGCACCAGAGCAGTGTCAAAATCACAGGTGTGCAGACACCAGCCCCATAAGTGACGACACTGGTCTCCACATGCCTGGTATTGTAATACCGCTCTGGTGCCGACTCGTTGCTGCTGATCAGAGCCAGCAATAGAAAGTGTGCTGTCATTGTGTACATAGCACATCGTGCAGAGACAACCCGTGAGTCACAAATGCTGCTTCAAGTCAGGGAGGGGCAGAGGCTGCAGCAGCGACCGCAGCCTCTGCCCCCTGATGACTCTTCGTTTGAGTATTCCAGCATGCACCATACACTGGGATTCTCAAACAAAGCATCATCAAAAAAGAAAGAGGGAAAAAATAGAACAGCAATTAGATAGCGTGGTTAGGGAATGATAGGGAATTTATAATGCAAATTTACAAGAAAAATGATTAGATTATGGCACTTAATAGAGATTTAGAATGATATTTACTTTGCCTTAGGACCACCCCTTTCATTTTCAAGAGATATCTTTTTTTATGTCCATTAATACCCATGATATGCTGCCCCCTTGCCCATACACATCCCATGTTATGCTGTCCCCTCTCCCATACACGTCACATTATGCTGCCCCCTTTCCCATACTGATCCCATGTTATTCTGCTCCCTCTCCCATACATGTCCCATGTTATTCTGCCTCCTCTCCCATACTGATCCCATGTTGTGCTGCCCCTCTCCCATACTGATCCCATGTTATGCTGCCCCCTCTTCCACACTGATCCCATGTTATGCTGCCCCCTTTCCTGTACTGATCCCATGTCATTCTGCCCACTCTTCCTCTCCCATACACAATCCATGTTATTCTGCCCCTCTTCCATACTGATCCCATGTTATTCTGCCCCCTCTCCCATACTGATCCCATGTTATTCTGGCCCCTTTCCCATACTGATCCCATGTTATGCTGCCCCTCTCTCATACTGATCCCCATGTTGTTCTGCCCCCTTTCCTGTACTGATCCCATGTTATGCTGCCCTATCTCCCATACTGATCCCATGTTATGCTGTCCTCTCTCTCATACACGTCACATTATGCTGCCCCCTTTCCCACACTGATCCCATGCTATTCTGCTCCCTCTCCCATACATGTCCCTAGTTATTCTGCCTCCTCTCCCATACTGATCCCATGTTGTGCTGCCCCTCTCCCATACTGATCCCATGTTATGCTGCCCCCTCTTCCACACTGATCCCATGTTATGCTGCCCCCTTTCCTGTACTGATCCCATGTCATTCTGCCCACTCTTCCTCTCCCATACACAATCCATGTTATTCTGCCCCTCTTCCATACTGATCCCATGTTATTCTGCCCCCTCTCCCATACTGATCTCATGTTATTCTGGCCCCTTTCCCATACTGATCCCATGTTATTCTGGCCCCTTTCCCATACTGATCCCATGTTATTCTGGCCCCTTTCCCATACTGATCCCATGTTATGCTGCCCCTCTCTCATACTGATCCCCATGTTGTTCTGCCCCCTTTCCTGTACTTATCCCATGTTATGCTGCCCCATCTCCCATACTGACCCCATGTTATGCTGCCCCATCTCCCATACTGATCCCATGTTATTCTACCCCCTCTCCCATACTGATCCCATGTTATGCTGCCCCTCTCAGAAACATCACAGCTCCCCTCTCCCATGCAGAGCCCGCGCCCCTCCAACTCTCAAGCGGAGCCTGGCCCCCTCCAACTCCCAAGCGAATCAAAGCCCCCCCTTGTCTCTCCCATACAGATCTCAGCCCGTCCCCCGTCTCCCATGTGGATCCCAGCCGACCCACGTCTCCTATGCAGATCCCAGACGCCCCCCGCCCCCCATGCAGATCCCAGCTGCCACCTGTCCCCATGCGGATCCCAGTCACACCCCCATGCAGATCTCAGCCGCCCAGTGTCCCTCATGTGGATCCCAGCCGCCCCCTGTAGATCCCAGCGCCCCATGTAGATCCCAGCCGCCCCCTGTGTCCCATGCGGGTCTCAGCCACCGCCTGTGCCCCATGCGCTCCCAGCCGCCCCTGTGCCTCGTGCGGGTCCCAGCCCGCCCCAGTGTCTTTGGCTGTGTAGCACCTACCTTGGCTATGGCGGCCTCTCTCCTCCTCTACAGCGCTCTGCACTCTGGACGGATACCGGCAGTGAAGGGATAAACTGCCATGACATCAGGAGCGTCTGCACCAGCTGCACGTGGGGTCCAGCAGCCGCCTGCCTGGAACTCCCAGGATGTGAAGGGCAAGGAGCATCATTCATCAGTGTGTTATAGACACTGATGAATGAGCACAGGACAAACCCCTGCTGCCTCTGCTGACACCACCCCTTTCCCGCAAAGACTCTGGTTTTCCTATAGAGTCTGGGGAGAAGGGAGGGAGCAGGAAAAAAAAAAAAAAGTTCTTTTGGACTCCCGTCCCTGGTGCCGCCCCCTGCAGCCCGGCTACCCTAGGCATGTGTCCTCCAGTGCCTAGTTATAAATACGGCCCTGGGCGTGACTGACCAGACCGCACTGATATGGTGGGTATAACTAGCAAGATAATGGTTCAGCGAGGCTTCATGTACTGGGCATGTCATGGACGTGTCCTCGGTTTTCATGAAGTAAAGAAATAAGCATAATTTCTTAAATCCGTGTGGTCATAGAGTTGTTTAGAGTAAAAGCAGGGGTCTGGGGGTTACACCACCAGGTGGGGTAGTTCAGGGGGAGAGAGAAGCTCCCCCTTGCATAACAAGCTTATAATGGGCTTATGCGTAGGAGGGCTTCACACCCCCTGCACCTGCCCCACCCCTACTTCTATTATAAACAACTCTATGATAATGTGGATTTAGGAAATAATGCTCATTTCCTTACTTTATGAAAAATGAGGACACGCTTACCACATCGGGCAATCTGGTCAGTCATATCCTTTACATCGTGGCAGTCACGCCCTCTACATGTGAGTTCACGCCCATCAATTTCAGGCGCTCAGTCATGCACACTGTGTTCATGTTTTCTCCGCCCACTGATGCCCCTCTCAGCCCCCCTCCTGTCATAGCCGTGAACATCTGGCAGCTTAAACAGCAAGTATGCCCTTTATCCCAAAGGGCTGTTTCTTCTTCCTTAAAGTTGAACTTTCTTTTTGCCAAAGTGTAGCAACCCCCTTTTTGTATTGCTTACTCTATTCCTTTTTAAGGAGAGCCTATAAATTCTCAATGATTAGGAAGATTCACGCTTCTTCTGTACTAACACGCAAAACAGAATATCTCATAATGATCTAGAGGCTTTAACTTCTATGATGCTCACATTGGCCCTTACGGCTGTACCCAAGTATCTGTATCTACGACGGGTAAGCAAGGCCTGCACCCTCCACTGCCATCAAAGGATGAAAAGGAAAAAATATCAAACTCACATTCTACATTTCACTTTTCCAATCACAAGACTAAGATGAAGGCAATCTGGACGTCGTCTTTTCTCATTTATCCCTTTTCTGATGGACAAGGGCTTTAAATGAACTTTTATTCTTCGCTCCCCGCCTTATTAACTTACTTTAAGTCTATGGCAAGACTCCGGGATCCCTCACATATTGTCTTCTGAATATATGCCGGGCAGGTCTTCTCCTGCTATGAACTGGGTAATCTATCTCTGCAGAGTGCACACTCCTTATTTTTTAAGTTTTTTTGTACACTTTTTAGGTCTTTCTTAGCAATTAACCACAGGCCATAGATCCAGCCCGATGCACTCTGCTTCGCTGGCTGGAATTACTATCGCTTCCAGATTCGACTGATACTGCTGCACCTATCTTGCTGCTACCGCAAAACATGCTGCTTCTGCTGCTGTAACTACTCCTCCATTACCGTGTTCGAAGGATAGCCGGAGCATAAAACCCGCTCTCTGGCAGTCGAATCCCATTTTTAAATGACAGACCCACCCGGATGTGAAGATTAAAACTTCCAGGTCAGAGTTCCTCCAGCGCTCTGGTCATCAGGACACTCCACTTCCGGAGTTACTCGCGCATGTGTAGAAATGGCTAGGGCGTTGCTGGCATGCTCATCATTAGGGGAACACCTCTTTCAACGTGCTCTGAGCTTGTGCAGACACAGCAAGGGCATTTCCAGCACGCTTCTTCACTGGGGTGCACCTCTTCCAGCGCACCTCTCAGTCTGGTAATATTGTTCCCCAAGTGGGAAACCTTTTGCCTCTTACTACTTAGGCACTCTTGCGTCTATAGGCTTCTGTTCTAATGGCGTTTGCTCTGGTGGCTATATAGTTATGGGAAAATTATTAGATCTGATAATTGTGCCATACGGTGGATAGTGATCACTGCCTCTTTGGTAGACTGGAAACTATTTAAACAAAAACCATCTTAGCCCAGATTAGGATCTATTGCTACCTACTCTTACATCTCCAGATCTCTGCTGGACCATTTCAGTATGCCTATATTTCAATGCTAGCTTTATTTTTGTTATGTACACTTGCCCATGATGATTCTTGCTTAAACTCTTTGGTGCCTGTCACTTTCCAGAAAAGAAGATTGTACTAATATCCACTTGCTGTGATGCGGATATATTATGATGTGATACTACATAATTATTGAAACACCATTTTTGTCCATCACTTGTGAGTCTATTTGCATTATTGTCAACCAACAATGGGGGCCCTGTTGTAATGGCTTAGTCAGCCCTTTTTCTAAATGTTTTTAACTAATGGTGTTTGTTTTATGTCAGGGGTGGAGAACCTTTTTCTGCCGAGGGCCGTTTGGAAATTTCTACCATCCTTCAGGGGCCGCACAAAATCATCAATTTGAAAATTACCCTGATATACTTGGTCAAACAATCAACTCACCCTAGTGTGGTGGTTGGAGCGGCTTCTCTGGAGCAGCTGTAATGTTAGGTGATATTCATCATGGTGCTTCTCAATTGCTTTTCCAGGTTTGCTAGGGCTGTAGACATCACTGGAGAGGCTGAGGCTGGGGCATAGAGATGACTGAGGAAGCTGAGGCTGGGGCACAGGGATAATGGGAGCTGGATTTAAAGAGTAGGCAGTCAGCAAAATGTGTCTGCCAGCCGAAGCACTGTGGTCCCCAGGAATCTGCCCGAGGGCCGCAGAAAAGCTCATCGGGGGGCTGCATTAAAAAAAATAGTGTTTGTACTTTTTGCTCATCTGGTGATCACACGATTTCTTTGCATGTAGTCTTTTTTTCTCTCTCAATCATTAATCTTCCAGGGCACCTCGCGCATGCACAGTCCCAGATGATGAGGTGGCTGGCAGACACGTGGAAACCACTGCCAATGCCTTTATCCACCTGTAAGCCAGAGACCCCACTGGACTCATTGCTCCAAACCTGGGTAAGTAAGCAATCTTCATCCACGAATTCATCTTACGTAGGTTCCCAACAAAAACAGGAAACCAACTGATGCGGTGAAGAGGTTCCGCCCTTTTATTCAGTAGGTTTCCTGTCCTTGATGGGTGATCACTCTCCCGTGTAGTGCTGTCAAGGGGGAAAGAAATGTAGTGCTGTCAAGGGAGAAAGAAACATTTTTCCCAAAGTGTATTTTTCAAAGAACAGCATCTCAAAGCTGCTAGTATCACGCACTTTAGTCCATTAATTGGCCATCATTCTACGCGGCTCATTATTCCGACTTCTATGCATCTGCTCTGTTCGCTTAAAGTTCGTCTCTCTCAACAAACCAATGAAGCTCCCATCAAAGCCGAGACAGATTTGCATAGAGTGACCAGACAAGTATAGCATAAAATGGCTGACAATGGCCGACCACGTTACATGTGATCCGGGACCCTCCCTTAGTATGCCCATTTACCATACAAGAACCTACCCCTTTAAGAGTATGGTCAGTTAAGAAGTGTTTCAGCAAATACAACACAATAAAATATAAAAAGCCACAGCTACATGAATATTAGATTCATAGTAACACATTTACCTTAAAGTTTCCCGTGCCTTCATCAGCCCTAAAAGAAAACATGAAAACTTTTAATAAACCCACAAAGCAATAACTGAATTCCCTGGACAGACATTGTAAAATATTTTAAACGTTGGAAGTAGACGTGAAAACCTCTCCATATAATGACAAGTCTTTTCATTTGAGGTCCTAATGCACTTCCAGAACCATTTCATTGTCATAAATAATTCAGCGGATCACGTGGACGATAAGCACTTCCAGCTCCTCGTATAGAACAATCACTTCAAAAGGAAAAAACAGAATAGTGTGTCACAAGACCCACATCAGGGGAATGAGATTATATCCCAGGGAGTTCTTAACGTCAGCTTCAATACATCGAGGTAATACAATCCATCCTGACCGGCGCGGCGAGGCCAAGCTGAAGTGCAAATATACTGATAATGTATACAGCAACTGTAACATGCAGAGCAAACATCTGTAATTTTACCTAAATAAACACATGTTCACACTAAGAACAAAAGGATTGGAGGACGTCACTCACTGATATTTTTTTACCTGGTAAAACAGCAGTAAATGAGAGAGAAAAGTGCTCACTTTACGGCTGTGATCCAGGGGCCGTGATGCAGTTCATCAGGGTCATCGGAGGTCCAGGAAGCTAATCAGTGGCCTGGGACTAAAAGCGCCGGGACATCGGTAAGTAGAACGCTTATGTTTAAAGGGAACCAACCACCCCCAATGACCCCCCGACTATTAATATTGGTCCCTACACACAGCACATATATGTGCTGCAATGATTTTTGCTAAAAAAACCCGTTTTTAAAAACTTGAGATAATGCTTTTTAAAGTTTTAAAACGAAGGGACGGGTGGGCGGCACTTAGCTGTTGAAAAGCGGGTTGCATCTGTCAGCCATCCCCCCCGTGTCCCCTCGCAGCATAACGTCCAGCCCTTTGCAGCGTCACAGCCCTGTGCACGGCTCGCATGCCCGTGCACAACGTCATCATCTACAGCCGGGAAGCGAGCGCGCGCTCTGACTTCCTGCGCTCGGCTGTGGGAGTCAGAGGCGCCGCTCCCAACCCGGCGTAGATGATGACGTGTGCACGGGCATGCGAGCCGTGCACAGGGCTGTGACGCTGCAAAGGCTGGACGTTACTGCTGCGAGGGGACCGGGGGGATGACTGACAGATGCAACCCGGCTTTTCAAACAGCTAAGTGCGCCCATCCGTCCCTTCGTTTTAAACTTTAAAAAGCATTATCTCAAGTTTTAAAAACGGGTTTTTTTAGCAAAAATCATTGCAGCACATATATTTTGCTGTGTGTAGGGACCAATATTAATAGTCCGGGGGGGTCATTGGGGTGGTTGGTTCCCTTTAATCCAGGTTTTATTTCTTTTTACAGCCCCGCCCCAATCTCATATCTGTTAAGTCTGATTTGGGGTTTAGACTCGCGCTCGAGTCATGTTCGGGTGCCCCGAACTTGAACTTTAAAAGAAGTCCGGTCGAGTCAGCTGAACTCAAACATCAGGAGCAGTAGAAATGTGTTCTGTGGAGTGATGGATAACACTGGCGTATAATGGAAGAGTATGTTCCCTTCCTTACTGCATTGTGCCAACCCTGTTCATTTTAACCAAGAGCCCTTTGGAATAACAAGAATTTCCACAATTGGTTGTTTATTTAAAAAATATTCCAGTGCTGAGATCTTATATATGTGCCCCTGCTATGTACTGTATAATGCCCGTCTCTGACTGTACAGGGACATGGTCTGATCATACCACTCCTGTGCTGAGATAATCTTATATATATGTCCCTGCTATGATCTGTGTAATGGATGTGTCTGACCATACAGGGACATGGTCTGATCATACCACATCTCCTGTGCTGAGGTAATCTTATATTTGCAAAGACATACTGATAGGATATTTAGATTGTGAGCCTCAATAAGGACAGCATTACTGATGTATGTAAAGTGCTATGGAATTAATAGCGCTATAAAAATAAATGAATAAATAAATATATATGTCCCTGCTATGTACTATGTATTGGACATGTCTAACCGTATAGGAACATGGTCTAATCATACCACATCTCCTGTGCTGAGATAATCTTATATACGTGTCTCTGCTATGTACTGTGTAATGGAGGTGTCTGATCATACAGGGACATGGTCTGATCATACCACATCTCCTGTGCTGAGGTTAATCTTATATTTGCAAAGACATACTGATGGATATTTAGATTGTGAGCCTCAATAAGGACAGCATTACTGATGTATGTAAAGTGCTATGGAATTAATAGCGCTATATAAATAAATGAATAAATAAATATATATGTCCCCTGCTATGTACTATGTATTGGACATGTCTAACCCAGTATAGGAACATGGTTTCTAATCATACCACATCTCCTGTGCTGAGATAATCTTATATACGTGTCTCTGCTATGTACTGTGAAATGGAGGTGTCTGATCATACAGGGACATGGTCGATCATACCACATCTCCTGGGCAGGGGAGGATGCAAGAGGAGTATACAGACATGGGATCATTGATGATTCTTTTTGTGAGATAAAATATTTCCCTTCCTGTGTATTAAAAATGTTATATCTCAAAGAATTACTTATAATCCTGTGCTGTAATGTCTGTATACTCTATTGTGTCCTTCCCGGACCAAGAGAACTGAGGTATGATCAGGCCATGTCCCTGTATGGTCAGACACATCCGTTACACAGTACATAGCAAGGACACATATACAGTATAAGATTATCTCAGCACAGGAGATGTGGTATGATTAGACCATGTTCCTGTACAGTTAGACATGTCCAATACATAGCACATAGCAGGGACATATATATTTATTTATTCATTTTTTATATAGCGCTATTATTTCCATAGCACTTTACATACATCAGTAATGCTGTCCTTATTGAGGCTCACAATCTAAACATCCTATCAGTATGTCTTTGCAAATATCAGATTACCTCAGCACAGGAGATGTGGTATGATCAGACCATGTCCCTGTATGGTCAGACACAGCCATTACACAGTACATAGCAGGGACACATATATAAGATTATCTCAGCACAGAGATGTTGTATGATCAGACCAATGTCACTGTATGGTCAGACACATCCATTACACAGTACATAGCAGGGACACATATATAAGATTATCTCAGCACAGGAGATGTGGTATGATCAGATCATGTTCCTGTATGGTTAGACACATCCGTTACACAGTACATAGCAAGGACACATATATAAGTTTATCTCAGCCCAGGAGATGTGGTATGATCAGACCATGTCCCTGTACGGTCAGACCGTCCATTACACAGTACATAGCAAGGACACATATATAAGATTATCTCAGCACAGGAGATGTGGTATGATCAGACCATATCTCTGTACGGTCAGACACATCCATTACACAGTACATAGCAAGGACACACATAAAAGATTATCTCAGCACAGGAACATTTTTTTAATCACTTCCAATTGTGAAAATTATTATTATTTCAAGATCTATTGATTTACAAAAACTTTACAATTAACTTGCTTTGTGGGAAAACCCCTTTAAGTATGGTAGGAGAGGAATAATGTTATGGGCTTGTTTTTTCAGGGGTTGGCCTTGGCCCCTTAGTCAAGGAAAATCTTAATGCTGAGCAAAGAAGACAGTTTAAAAAATCATGACTTCCAGCTTTGCGGAAAAAGTTTGGAGAAGGCCCTTTTTTTGTTTCCCATGACTGTGCCCCAACGTGAAAAAATAGGTCCATAAAGACATAGTTGGGGAAGTTTGGGGGTGGAAGAACATGATTGGCTGCACAGAGGCCGGAACTCAGCCCCATTAGGATGAACCAGAGCAGACCCTGTGAGCCTGGCCCTCCTGTCCTCCATCAGTGTCTGACCTCAGAGATGTTCTTCTGGATGAATGGAAAAAATTCCCACAGACACCTCCAAAAACTTACAGAAATCCTCCTCAGAATAGGGGGAAGATATTATAGTTGCAAAGGAAGGGGCCAACTCCATAATTAATGCATGTAGATTTCGAAAAGGAGGTCACAAAAGCTCCTGCCAGATGTAATGTGGAGGGGGAACAAGACTTTTGTCCATATAGTATATTTATACCCCACTGAGAAATCTACATCATTAATAGTTATGAATTATTCGAAGACTCAAGTGGACACTTCTCCCACCGACCGACTCTTTCCCATAGTATTATATCTTCTCTGAAATGCTGCAGTTCAGAGTAAACCACAGTTTGACACAATGAGGATCCGGTTTTCAGTATCAAATGGACACACACGATCAGAGAATACGTGATACCTTCCCAGGACGGGGATAATCCTTTAATGTCATATCACCTCATATCATCATGAAGTCACCTCCTCACCAGGGTTGTGGAGTTGGTGAAAAAATGGACCGACTCCTAAAATATATAATAAAAATGGGTACAGCAGTTCAATGCGAGAATGTGCTGAATAATATTATTAATGAAATTATTATTGTGTTTTTAGCTAAATATCGAGTCGGTGGTTTGGCTTATTGACTCCACAGACCTGCTCTATACTAACCAAAATCCCACAATGTCTGTCCGCTATTTCATGATCTACTGGTACCTACCCTGCACACAACCTGCCATCCTCTCAAGATCTCCTTCTCTACTCCCCTCTTAACTCTTCTTCCCACAGCCGCATACGAGATTTCTCCCGAACATCCCTCCATACTCTGGAATTCTCTGTCTCAACACATCAGACTGTCGCCTACTGTGGAAACCTTCAAAAGGAACCTGAAGACCCACCTCTTCCACCAAACCTGCAGTGATCCTCAGTCTACCGGGCCGCCTCACAACCAGCCCAATCGTCTCCTAGTGTATCCACACCCATCCCTTGTAGACTGTGAGCCATTGCGGGCAGGGTCCTCTCTCCTCACCTATTTCTTGTAGACTGAAAGCCCTAATGGGCAGGGTCCTCTCTCCTCACCCATCTCTTATAGATTATGAGCCATCACTGGCAGGGTCCTCTCTCTTCACCTAATGTATCCTCATCCATTCCTTGTATCTGTGAGCCCTCGAGGGCAGGATGCTCTCTCCTCACCTACTGTATTCCTCACCCATCTTTTGCAGACTGAGTTTTCGTGGGCAGGGTCATCTCTCCTCACCCATATCTTGTAGTCTGAAAGCCCTAATAGGAAGGGTCCTCTCTCCTCACCCATCTCTTATAGATTTTGAGCCATCGCTGGCAGGGTCCTCTCTCCTCACCTAATGTATCTTCATCCATTCCTTGTAGCTGTGAGCCCTCGCGGGCAAGGTCCTCTGTCCTCACCTACTGTATCCTCCCCCGTCCCCTGTAGACTGTGAGCCCTCATGGGGAGGGTCCTCTCTCCTCACCTACTGTATCCTCCCCCACCCCATGTAGACTGTGAGCCCTCGTGGGGAGGGTCCTCTCTCCTCACCTACTGAATCCTCACCCATCCCTTGTAGACTATGAGCCTTCATGGCAGGGTCCTCCCTCCTCACTTAATGTTTCCTCACCCATTCTTTGCAGACTGTGAGCCCTCGCGGGCAAGGTCCTCTCTCCTCACCTAATGTATCCTCACCCATCCCTTGTAGACTGAACCCTCGTGGGCAGAGTCCTCTCTCCTCACCTACTATATCCTCACTCATCCTTGTAGACTGTGAGCAATCGCGGGCAGGGTCCTCTCTCCTCACCCATCCCTTGTCGACTGTGAGCCTTTGTGGGCAGGTCCTCACTCCTCACCTAATATATCTTCACCCATTACCTGTATACTGTGAACCCTCGTGGGCAGGGTCCTCTCGTCACCTACTGTATCCTCACCCATTCTTTGCAGACTGTGAGCCCTTGTGGGCAGGGTCCTCTCTCTCCTCCTGTACTTGATGTGCCTTGTATTGTTCATGATTATTGTATCTGTTAGTATTGTGCATACCCCTTGTCACTTGTAAAGCGTCATGGAATACACAGCACTATAATAATAAATAATAATGTCAAGTGTGTTGTGCTCTAGCAGATGGGAATTTAACCGTTCCCTAAATCTCTCCCATATCCATCATTACTATATCCTGTGGGATTCGCCTTCATCAGTACATAATGCGAAACCATAATGTATAATATTTTTTCCCCTACGTAATATAGTTTTTTTTCTATTTGTAATTTCTTCTATAAGATATGACTGGAGGGTAAAATAATTTTACATGCAGTAGACAATATAAAATTGCTATTTTTTCCCCAGGATCCGTTATCTTCTATGGGGAAATACAGAACAATGTAAACATTGTAAAGCACAAAATACGACCATGTGAAGTACCGCATCGCTTCACGTTCTGAATATTCACAGGATTCTGAATTATTTAGACGTATTGCAGGTGTGAAACATGCTTCTATGGAGGAGAACCCTGGCAGAGTCACCTCTGCAACAAAAGGGAGAGATTCCAGTGATAAGACATTAGGGAATTGTAATAATGCAATGATACTAAAACTGTCTCTAACAGTGAGTGCTGGATACACATGTGGGTGTGGGGATGAGATACTGCATCTATCACTTTATGTACTGGTGAAGGCAAAAGCTTTGTACAACCTGATGCAACACTGAATATATGTGAGCACAGAAGATCCCTAAAGAGAGGACCCACCCTCATAACTAATGCTGGAGTCTTCCGCCCCCTTGTGGTCATCATTTAACATTTACAACAAAAGATATGGGCTCATTCAAAAGCAGGGACATTTTTCGTATGCTTTAAAAAAAAAAAAAAAAAAGCCTTTCTGAGTATAAGCAATGCTATGGACAAGATATTCTTCAGCGTTCGGTCAGTGTGCAAGTTTTCAGTTTTTACCATTAGCATGTTTATTCTTTTTTTTTCTTTTGAACTGGGGTGGGGGGCAGACACTGATGGAGTTTGAGAACGTCTATCACCCATAAAAAAACAGACTGCATCTGAGTGCTGTCTGATGGTTTTCATGGAGGTATAGACATGCATTGGGTGTGTAGGGAGCATGGGGGGGGGTCTTGAATCAAAGTCCCAAACACAATAATGTATACACATTGCTATCTGTGGAAACCACTTATGGAACTTGCAAGTGAAAAACTGATGTCTGAATAAAGCCTAATAATGGGATAGGTATGTGTTAAATTACTCTCTATGGACAAAAAAAGTGCAGGTTCTCTTAAATCCTGATTGGCCCCTTTGGACTTTGTTCACCAGATCTGTGGAGTCGTAGTCGGTATCCAGTTTGGTGAGTCAGTATAAAATGGACCGACTCCTAAAGAATATTATAAATTGTGTTCAGTAGTTTAATGAAGAATTTGCTGAATATTATTATTCATTATTGTATCACTAAGTGGGGGCCCGATGCTATCGCATCAAGAGAGCGGCAATGTCATACTGTGGACGGGCTCTGTGGAGCTGGCTGTCTCTCCCAGTCAGCTCGCTCTCCCCCTTGTACTGCCTTCTCCCCTCCGCATTCTCTCCTTTGACCTGTCTCCCCACTGTGTCCTCTCGTCCGCCAATGCGCTCATCCCGTGTGCTGTCTTCTCCCCTCATATGCTCTCTCCTTTGTGCTGTTTCTCCCCCTCTGTGCTGTCTTCTTCCCTTGTGTGCTCTCTCCTTTGTGCTGTTTCTCCCCTTGTGTACTCTCTAAGCCCCCCGTGTGCTCTCCCCTGCACCTCTGTGCACTCTCTGGGCTGTGTAGTCCATCACGCCGCTGCCATCTTTGTATAAACAAGAGTCCAAAAATGGTGACAGCCTGAGTAAGTGCGCTCAGGCTGACACCATCTTTGGGTATGCACACTTACTCGGTCGGCGGTGATGAGCAGCTACGGGCACCGATGGTTTCAGGTGGCTGCGGCACCGCTGGCAGTATTGTGCAATGTGCCAGTACAGCCAGTGAGAACCATATTTGCACACCCATCACTTGGCGCTGGCGTGTGACAGGAGGACATTGGAAGGAAGTTGAAGACAGACTGGACAGGATGTTTATGCAAGTAGATAATAATGATTAAAAGCCTGATGTTATCATTTTACTACAATAAACTTATCACTCAAACATGAGCCGTGTAGTCCACTAGTGCAAGAGCTGCTCTTTGTAAGCTGCTTATAGAGGGGTCCTGAGCAGGGAACTTTCCTCCATATGCTTATAAGGGTTTGTGCCCACAAGACGTTTTTCCTGCGGTTTCCGCCTGCAGTTTGCCAACACTTTGGTTTTGCAAGTGTCAAGAAGTGTCAAATCCCTCCGGTTTTGCTGCAGATGGGAGAGAATTGATCATGTTCTATTTTTCTTGCGTTTTTGCTGCAGTCAATGGCAAAAACGCAGGAAAAACGCAGCATCAATAACGCAGTAAAAACACGCAAAATCTCCTGGCAAGGGACTCTAGAGATTCTTGAAACCAGTACCAGTTTTGCTGTGTTCAGGACTGCTGGAAAAACGTCCTGTGAGCAAAATACACTAAAGGGAGCCTCTAAAGGGGGACAGTGTTTATCTGATCCGCGCTGCTCGTATGATGAAATGATAACAAATCTCAGGTAATGATGGCTTTAATCTGACGCGTTTTAGAGAGATATCCTCACTCCTTCCTCAAAATCCCCACGTGCACTTCGAGTGTTGATCCTGCAGCAGCCATACCATATGCTTAAGCTGGCTTCACATTAGCGTTTGTGTCTGCATGCTGATGGCATGCAGACACAAACGCTGTCAAAAGCAGGGACACTTTGATGTGTCCGCAGCGGATAATGTCCGCCTGCGGACACATCACTAGGGAGCCCGGCAGCCAATCGGCGCTGTCCGGGGGCGGGCCGGGGGCGGAGATCAGCGCCGGAGATCTCCGCCCCCCCCGGCCGCCGGTAAGCTCCGGGACATGTCGGCGGGGAGAACAGCTGATGTGAGAGCTGTTTGAATCTTCCGCGCCGACACTGAGAGGAGATGTCGGCGCGGGAAGATTCAAACAGCTCTCAGATCAGCTGTTCTCCCCGCCGACATCGCTAGGAGATTACAGGCGGCGGGGAGAAGGAGGACAGCAGAGCCTCAGCTGATCTCCCGGTGGCCGTCGGTGAGCTCCTGTGACATCACCGGCGGCCACCGGGAGATTTTTCAATGGGTCCGCAGCGTTCTCCTGCGGTGTCATGCAGAGGACACTGCGGACCCATTGAAGACAATGCATTTTTTGTACGCTTGGGGACGCTTGCTGATTGTCCAAGGTCCCCAAACGCACAAAAAAACCCAACTGGCTGCGTCCCGGGTGCGGATGCTGGACACCGGAAGCAGCAGATATCGTCCGCATCCGCACCCGAACGCAGCAAACGCAGGCACCATGCGTTCCTATGTTAAACATAGGAACGCAGTGCGCATGCGTTTGACTGCGTATGGGAACGCAGCAATACGCTGCCTTCCCATACGCAAATGTGAAGCCAGCCTTACACTGGTTGTGGGTCACACAACAGTTTCAGGTGAGCAGTTACATCTGTATGCTACACAAAAGTGTCGAAAGATAACACACTATTGCGCTTTCTTTCCTTTTTAAAGTTTATCTTTTATTTTATAAAGTAAGCCTGTCAGATCAAACAGCTGATATAAACTATGCACACAGCCTTGTAGGGTATATAGCTTGTCCCTCCTCCCAAAAAAAGAAAAGAAAAAAAAAAAAACATTGTCTGTAAAGGCCACGTGTACACGTCGAGTATTTGGAGAGCTTTTTACCTCAGTATTTGTAGCCAAAACCAGGAGTGGGTGATAGAAACATGTCACCACTTCTGTATTTATTATACTTTTCCTCTGATTGTAGCCAAAACCAGGAATGGGACAAATACCATACCTCCCAACCGTCCCGTTTTGGAAGGGACAGTCCCGATTTGAAGGCAGTTTCCCGCTGTCCCGTGCGGGACGTGAAGTGTCCAGCTCTGGCACTTCACTGAGAGCTGAACGGCCACTCTAGCTGCCGGCCATGCCCCCTCTAGCTGGCGGCCACACCCCCTCACAGCAGCTTATTGGGAGGACTGAGCTCTAGTCACAGTGCAGAGAGTGAGTCGTGTGACCTGTCTCCTGCACTGTGTAAAGGGGGAGGAGCTAATTCCCCCAATCCTGGCTCAGCGCGGGCCTCTGTGAAGTTCTCCTATGGATGCCTTCTTTATCAGCAGCAGCCAGGACACAGAGGGCTCTGCCTCCAAACTGGAGCACGGATCACTGACTGGGAGGAACTGACAGAACCCACGAGCACAGCACACAGGTATCACAATCAAAGACATGGGAGCACAGGATGAGGATAGACACAAGGGGGTTATACATATATTATACCTCATACAGACACGACTCCACACCGCACACCTCATACGGACAGGGCTCCGCTCCGTACACCTCATACAGACACAGCTCCGCTCCGTACACCTAGTACACACATGGCTCTGCTCCGTACACACATGGCTCCGCTCCTTACACCTCATACAGACAGGATTCCGCTCCATACACCTCATACAGACAGGGCTCCGCTCTGTACACCTCATACAGACAGGGCTCCGCTCCGTACACCTCATACAGACACTGCTCCGCTCCGTACATCTCATAGACACAGCTCAGCTCCGTACATCTCAGACACAGCACAAAGACCACTCTGTACACCTCATAGACACAGCTCAGCTCTGTACACCTCATACAGACACGGCTCCGCTCCGTACACCTCGTACACACATGCCTCCGCTCCGTACACCTCATACAGACACGGCACCGCTCCGTACATCTCATACAGACACAGCTCAGCTCATACACCTCATACACACCACAACTCACGCTCCGTACACCTCATACAGACACGGCTCAACTCCGTACACCTCATAACAGACACGGCTCCGCTCCAGACACCTCATAACAGACACGGCTCCGCTCCAGACACCTCATACAGACACGGCTCCGCTCCAGACACCTCATGCAGACACGGCTCCGCTCCAGACACCTCATGCAGACACGGCTCCGACTCCAAACGCCACATAAAAAACACAGCTCCGCTCTGTACACCTCATACAGACATGGCTCCGCGCCATATGCCCGCGGCTCCGCTCCGTACACCTCATAAGACACAGCTCCACTCTGTACGAATCATACAGGTACGGCTCCGCTCTGTACACCTCATACAGACATGGCTCCACTCCATACGCCTCATACAGACACGGCTCCGCTCCGTAAGCCCATACAGACACGGCTCGGCTCCGTACGCCTCATTCATATGGGCAGCACGGTGGCTCAAGTGGTTAGCACTGTAGCCTTTGCAGCGCTGGGGTCCTGAGGTCCTGGGTTCAATTCCCACCAAGAACACGAAAGACAACATCTGCAAGGAGTTTGTATGTTCTCCCCGTGTTTGCGTGGGTTTCCTCCGGGCACTCCGGTTTCCTCCCACATTGTAAAGACATACTGATAGGATATTTAGATTGTGAGCTCCAAGAGAGACAGTATTACTCATGTATGTAAAGTGCTATGGAATTAATAGCGCTATATAAATGAATAAATATTATTATTATTATTATTATACAGACACGGCTCCGCTCCGTACGTCTCATACAGACACGGCTCCGCTCTTTACACCTCGCACACACACGGCTCCGCTCCGTACACCCTATACAGACACGGCTCCGCTCCATACATCTCATAGACACAGCTCAGCTCGTAGATCTCATAGACACAGCTCAGCTCCGTACACCTCATACACACACGGCTCCGCTCCGTACACCATGTACACACACGGCTCCGCTCCGTACACCTCATACACACACGGCTCCACTCCGATACCTCATACACACACGGCTCCGCTCCGTACACCTCATACACACACGGCTCCGCTCCGTACACCTCATACACACACGGCTCCGCTCCGTACACCTCATACACACACGGCTCCGCTTCGTACACCTCATACACACATGGCTCCGCTCCGTACACCTCATACACACAGCTCGCTCTGTACATCTCATAGACACAGCTCAGCTCCGTACACCTCTCATACAACAGGCTCCGTTCGTACAACACGCTCGTCGTACACACACGGCTCCGCTCCGTACACCTCATACACACAGGCTCCGCTACGTACACCTTCATACAACACGCTCCCTTCGTACACCTCTTACACACACGGCTGCGCTCCGTATACCTCATACAGACACAGCTCCGCTCCGTACGTCTCATACAGACACGGCTCCGTCTGTACACCTTGTACACACAGGCTCGCTCCGTACACCTCATACACACACGGCTCCGCTCCGTACACCTTATACAGACACAGCTCCACTCCAGACACCTCATACAGATACGGCTCAGCTCCGTACACCTCATACACACATGGCTCCGATCTAGACACCTCATACAGACACAACTTCAGCTCTGTATACCTCATACAGACATGGCTCAGCTCCGTACGCCATATAGAGACACGGCTCCTCTCCGTATACCTCATACAGACATGGCTCCGCTCCGTACACCTCATACAGATACGGCTCAGCCCCGTACATCTCATACAGACACGGCTCTGCTCCGTACACCTCATACAGACACAGCTCCGCTCCGTACACCTCATACAG